>JASDQU010219734.1:0-17942 GCA_032191745.1 Picea mariana
TAAATGACCTTCTATTAGGGGTGATGGAATCCACTTGTAGGGATAAACCTATGATTATCCACTTAATTTCCTCTTCAAAACATAGTTTCACACACTGGGGCCTATGGACCTGCATGCACTATATATTGTGAATACCTTTATCTTAATTATAATTTTTTTTATTATAACCGAAATAAAATTTGTATTATAAAAAAGTGTTGCAGTCAAGGCTAGGAGTAGATTACATGATGTTAATTCTTAGAGTTTTCAACAAACTTGAAATTTTTATAGTTCCATTCCTCCCTTCATATATTAGTGGGGATATAAGATTCATTTTCCTACATGGGATACGTATGCCAATTTCCTAAGTACATGCATTCATTTTGGGAAATTGATTATAGAGGCAAATTGATGCTAGCGGCAACTTTCAATTCAAGGCTAGGAATGACCAGGCCCACATCAAGTGAAGGAAGAAAATTAAGAAGGTACATGTGGTGTCCCATTCCATGTCAACAACAACGCATCCATTCACTGGAAACAAATCGATGACTCCACTAAATTAGGGTTTATGGTTTACATGATGAATTGATGATGGAAGAAAGTGGGCATGTGAGTCAAATTTGAGTCCAGAAACCCTCCCATATTGTTAAGGCATGTGAATAGTCTATCACAATGAAGAAGGTGCTAGGCCTATTCCTACACACCACAGCAAAATCACCTCTCATTGATAGTCGGTGTATTGATCCCTTTTAGTTTTGGGTTGTTAGTATTTTCAATTGCATGCACCTTTCAATATAGTCAAAGTTAAATCCTAGGGCGGGATTCGGGCCCCCCCTTCTCCCAGCCTTCCCCCACCCCCTCCCCCTCCATCTCTGACAAGGATGTTGCATCTTTTTCCTCCCTCATCACCTCCCTTCCCAAGACGAACAAACAAACTCCCCCAAATTTTGTGAAAAAGATGGATCAAATCCCCTCAATTCAAATCCAAGGAAACTCCAGAACCCTCACTCTCAAATTTGCAGAATAGGCACTCATCAGACAATTCATGGAAATATGTCCCTCCCTGTGGGCTATGGCGATATGGATCGAAAAAATTGGAAACCCCACCTGAAAGTAAATCTCTCGCATTTTCTATGCGGAAGAGGCGTATTTGCTTTCCTCTTTGAAAATAAAGCAGACAGAGACCTCATCTTCATAAGCGGACCATATTTTATGGGCTCTAGAGGTATGTATCTAACTATATGGACCCCATATTTTAACCTTAAAAATGATATTCCTAATGAAATCCCAGTTTGGGTTCGCCTCCCCTTCCTTCCTCTGCATTGCTGGAATAATGAAACTATTAGATTAATAGGGAATGCGCTTGGGAAGTACATAGATTGAGAAGAGCCCAAAGATGGCCTCCAAGCCTATGCACGCATCTGTGTAGAAGTGGATCTCAAAAAAGGTCTGCCAAAAGATATTAATCTCACATTGGACAACTGGAACTACCTACAACAAGTCGATTATGAACAACTTCCCTTCAAGTGAAAAGTATTCCATGAGTATGGCCATTTTTCGAAGCACTGTCCCAAATCCCCTCCTAAAAGTTTGAATGAAGATTCTGAACAGTGGCAACAACCCAGAAGAAAGAAGCAGCAAAAGCACAGCCCGAACCCCAAAGATATTCCCATGCCTCCCCAACCTAACAACTTTCAAGATCCTAGATATGTCGTCCCCCTCACAACCCAAGAGCCTTCTCGAGAAGAACCACCCCCACAACAATCACAGATCGTCCCCCCCGCCTCCCTCCCCTCAAATGCTTCCCCCTGAGTCTCCTATTATTCCCTTTGCGCCGCCTTCTCCCTCTCACTTGACTTCTCTTCCTGAAGAAGAAAATCCAGAGAAAATATCAGAAGAAGAGTCTGACTCAGATACCCATGCTTCCCCCATTAGGAAATTCAGAAGGAAATCAAATCTGCACAAAAGGGAAGCTTCGACCAGGAAGGAAATCGAACTAGGCAAGAAAACAACTTTGGATCAGCATGCTAGAAAAGAAACAAGGCAGACCAAGAACCAAAGTGGATCCAATTCCCATAAAGGGGGAAACCCCAAACCTTCTAAATGATAAAATAAATCTCCTGAAATTATAGAGGACTAGGGAGTCGACACAAGCTCTCGTTAATACATGATCTAATTAAAGAAGAAAACCCTCAAATCCTTCTGCTCCAGGAGACAAAAAAGAAGGATACAGATATCCTTTAGGATAACATTTACATCTGGCGATCATGTAAAGGCATGGTAGTCAGTGCAAGAGAATCCTCCTGGGGAATCTACACCTTGTGGAACCCCAACATCTTTTCTCTCCAATCTTGGCAATATATGATGCACTGGATCAAAACTTCACTTCTCCATCTACCAACAGGTAAGATTTTGACTGTTATCAATGTTTATATGCCTGCAATGTATTAAGAAAAAATTGACTGCTGGTCCTCCTTACAAAATTACATCCTAATGGCATAAAATTATCGATGAACTTTTTTCATCAATAGTATAGCAAATTCGTCGCAAGATTATTTACATTCGTCTCTCTTGCAACGATATCAAATGATGCAGCTTGAATTCATTTCATATATGGTTTATCAACTTGAAATCTCAAGTTGATACTTTGCAAGATAGTTGGACCTTCATTCAAATACAAATATGAAACTTGGAATCATTAAGATATCTACTATAACATATGAAAAACAGTTGGGTTTATGGTAATTTCCATGATGAATTGATGATGGAAGAAAGTGGGTGTGTCAGTCAAATTTGAGTCTAGAAACCCTCCCATATTGTTAAGGCATGCGAACAGTCCTTGACCATGGTGTAGTCCCCAAGATCCATTATTTTTGTACAAAATTACATACTAATGGCATTAAATTATCGAAGAAATTTTTTCGACGATAGTATAGCAAATTCGTCGCAAGATTATTTACATTAGTCTCTCTTGTGACGATATCAAATGATGCTTGGATTCATTTCATATTTGGTTTATCAACTTGAAATCTAAATTTGATACTTTGCATGATAGTTGGACCTTCAGTCAAATACAAATATGAAACATGGAATCATTAGCATATCTACTAGAACATATGAAAAATAGGGATTATGGTAATTCTAAGAAGATTCAAATAGGTAACAATATTGATGAAATCTTATACAATCATGATGGTATAAAAATGAAAGAGCTTCTCTTGGTTTCAAGAATAATTTATCCTCTACTTAAAAAGGCCAACCACGTGAAGGTGGAAGCTCACGTGGCCCCTCCCCTCCCCCTCATGTCACTCTCAATTGATCCTAAAAACCCAATCTATAAAATATAAAATAATCGAAAGCAATGTCCTATTAAGATTCATGCATGGAAACTACAAAAACAAAAATTAATGAAGGTACATGAAATTATGTGTTTCTAAATGATATTTTTAGTCTACCATGTACTTTACTATATTGACAACTATTTTCAGGCTTCAAATAATAATTAAACAACATGTAGCCTGGGATATAAAAATGTCGCATAAAACTTAAAAACATGTAATTAACCCATGGCATTAAAAGTAAATTATTTTAAGAGAATAATTCATACAAATTAAAATATTATATAGTCACGTACCTAATCCAACCTCAACATCTGTGTAATCATCCTTATTCTCTATCTTGATCTTCTTCATCAAACTCGACATTTGTATCATCATCTGGTTCTGAAACGATGTTGAAAGGATTGATGATATCATCATCGTCATCAATGTCATTTTCGAGCATATTTTCATCGACATCATCATCAAGAATTGCAATATTGTCTCATGCACCTAGATCATGATCTTCTTTGTCTTCTTCATTAGTCGACCCTCCATGCTCTTCCGGCTCTGTCTAATATTTTGTTGAATCATCTTCTTCATCTTCAATATCATCTTCTTCCTGTAAATGAGTATACTTAATTGGCCTTCCTCTTGGATCATATCTAACAACAAATGACCAATCCCTTTCACCTGGAACATTTGAGTAAAAGACATGTTCACATTATCTTGGAAAAACATAGCGATCATGTCCTCTTTCAAATGTCATTGTTTTAATCATTGGAAATCCGTTGGCATGTTGAATAACAATTCTTTCCTCATCATGTTCATGCATTCGTAACCTATACCATTTGACATCGAACAATACTAATTTGAAGGAATTAAAGTCGCACTCAAGTATATCATTTAAATACCCATAGTATCTATTTTTAGATTCTCGTGGATGTATGTCACTCCTAGAGGAAACATTAGTAACCTAGAATACTGCAATTGTCCCACTATCAGAATTTTTCCTTGTTTCATCTAGTTGTTTAATGTGAAATTTACGACCATTTCACCACATAGCCTTGTGGTGTTTCAACTGCAATATGTCAGATATGTAAAATATGCATTGTAAATTAATAAATTAACATATATGTATATAACTTGGAAAGTATCTAAAAAATACAGTACACATGTAGTCACATTAGTATAATATAAAATAACTGAATAAAATGGGTGAAATTGCTTACCTGTCCATCTTTCAAACCATAGGCTAGATCAATTTCCCTCTGCGTAACATTAGCATCTCCGTTACAATGAGCTTCTCTAACCAATTCAGACAGTTGTTTCCATGATAAGCTACCTCCATTATGTTGTTTACATCTTTCAATATGTTAGTCTCTAATTTTTGCTTTTGATTTTGTGAGAAACCTTAATCCCAAACCCTTCCTACCTGCACTTCATTATCTACTTCCAGTTGATTTTGATCATTTTTTTTAGTTTTTGATGGTTTGCATTTCCGTTTTTGAATAATTTATTTAAGTTTGGAGTTGTAAGACATGGTTTTAAATGATGTGTCACTTTATATGCCTGTTTGAACTTTACAAATTCAAATTATGTTAAGTCATTAATAGCGCTACAGGAATAGCCTTATTCCCATAGCGCAAAGATAATCATGCCTTGATATGCGCCCGTCACCTAGATTTCGTTATGATGACACGGATTGTGGTTTGAGAGTTCGCATGTGTCCCACAATAGCTTTGGAATCATTTAGTGATTCAAATTGTTTCATGATTGGATGGCTCTATACCCGCAAAGGACTCATTTCAAGTCATCCAATTCTCAATGATCATTATATTGAACCTGTCATTCTATGTATGATTTTGCTGAATTTTAGGCGCAGGTATTTGCTCAGAAGAATAGTTATATACTAACAGATTGCAGGTGGAAAATTCAGAATCTGAATCGTGCTAATTATAGCATTGTGTTTTGATGGTGCCTAAGAGGAAAAGACAGGTAGTCATATTAGAACCCGAGGGTGTTGAACTCCTCGAAGCTTATCCTCAGATGGCTCAAAGGTTCAGATATGCCAAGTGGTTTGAATTCCTTACCACTTTTCAAGGTTACGATGAGCAGGTCTCCATGGAGTTTTCACTGAACTTTGATGGTCACAAGGTGGAGATCGGGAAGATGTTGATGCTGGTGACATAATAGACAATTGCTAAATCTTGCAGATTGGTGGTTGGAGGAGAAAGATGGTGGAAGAAATAGCATGTGGTTACAGAGTTTTTCAATCAATTCCTCCTTCCAGAAAAGAAAAATCTGAATTGGAGAAGGGGAGTTCCTCACAGCTGGATTAGACATGAATGGCACAATGCTCTAATAGTTATCCACAGGTATATCACCTACGAAGGTAGATTTTCACTAGTCTATATTTACCACATTACGATATTAATGCATCTAAATGGCGATTATCCCTTAAACTTGCCTTACTTTCTACTCAAAATCTTGACAAAGATTTCAAAGAAAGTGCAGTCAGTCTCCACCAATGCAAAGAGCAGTCTCTTTCCTCAAGTCTTAATTAAGACTTTAGTTAGGTATTCTTGGAGAGAATTACAAAATCCCTGGAGTTGGATCATGCAATCTTTAAACCCTAACACACAGTCCAACAAACAGAAGAAAGGCAAAGGAAAAAATATTGTTACACAGAAACAAAATATTTCAATTGATGAAACCCCTGTTAAAAAAGAAATGCCTGATATCAGGGTGATGAGGAATAACAGAGGTAAAAGACCTAAGTTGGATCCAGAAATCGAAATGTTTTCTGAGGAAGATGTTAAAGGGGAAGAAGATTCACATGAATATTTTAATACTCAAACTATAGTCAAGCATGAATCGCCATCAACCAGTAAAAGGGGTGTTGCACTCAAAAGGAAAAAGGATAAAGGTGTGTCTGCATCTCAAAAACCTAGAAGGATTTCTACTAGGGTTATCAACAAGTACAGATTGAAGTCAAAAGCCATGTTTAATCCATCGATCAAAGAAGAAAAAGTCATAGTTATAGAATATCACTCTGAAGATGTTGAAGCAGGTACCAAGAAAAAGGCAAAAAGAACTCCATTTCTTAAGAAACCAATAAACAAAGGTAAAAAAATGTTTTCATCATCTACAGGACCTGTAACGAGAGCTACAACCATATTAGAAAAAGATAAATAAATTGCTAAAGGTATCAATGAGATTCTTGAGAATAAAAGGGATTACCTTGTAGACTCGAATCACATATCAGATGTGCCTCAAGCCATGGATTCAACAAGTTCTAATGACGAACATAGCTCGAGATTGGTTTCTAAATACCAAGTTAAAGTTAAAGAACCCAAAGTTGCCTTAAATCTGAATGAGCCTGCACCTTTCGAAGAGTGCTCAGAATTCAGGGTTAAAATCAGAACTAATAAAGAAAGGATCAAGGAATTCCAGAAAATAGTGACACAGTTGAAGAAAGAAAAGGTACAAATAGAACAATGGAATGCTCGTTAGCAAGAAAGGATTCAAGGTTTAAAAAAGAATAAAAAAGAGCAAAGGGCATTGCTCAAAGAACTCAGAGAAATAAACTTCAGACTCTATTGGCACAATGTCGTGCTTACCACAAAGCTCAAACAGAAAAATGCTAGATCTTATGCTGTGATTATATCCTAAAGGTTTCATGAAGATTTCTATTTTAATGTTTTCCAGGAAATATGGCAGTTTCTACTCATTTTTGGCCTATGAAATGCAAAGACCCTTGAACTGTATGACTAGATCAAACTAATCCCTATTTTGTAGAATCAAATGTAATGCTGGAAAGATCATACAATATCAAGCTGTTGAGCAATGATCGATTTTTGGATTGTAAAAGCTCTTTTTGAGTTAACTTCCCTAGTAAATAGATATTATTCGAATCTAGTCATTAAAGGCATACTAGATGATAGGATTTGGAGGTTTTATGGATAGTTTAAATAGGCAGAGGAAAGACTGTGTTCTAGTTGAAAAATTGGAGATCCAGATGAGCTTTTTTTGAAACTCCTTGTAAAGGCATTTATGTTCTATTTGACACTTAATAGAAAAGGCATAAGGATGGTTAGACACTCTTTTATACTCTGTTTTTCTTTCTTCATGCTTGAATTCATTATTCAAATTGCAATGCTTTTGATTCTTGATTATTAATTAATACAGTGAAAAATTTACTGTGGAAATTATTTTCAATTTTTGATATCAAGTTGATGGTCTTGTTTCTTTATGATATTCCGAGACAAGAATTTATGTGAATTTAATGAATTGAAGTCTTCATGTTCTCTTTTTCTTATTGGTTTAATCCATATATGTGTCTACCTTTTATTCAGTCAATGGGATATTCTATTTTTTGATCTTGATTTTCATGTTATGTTATAACCTTGAGCCTGTTTTCAACCACCTTATTCAAAAAACCAAATTATAAAAACCTTCTAAACGCTTTGAAATAAATCGATGATGCCCTAGATTTCCCTCTCACAGTCAAGTGCAACTTCAGGAAATAACATTTTTGGCATTGTTTCCGGGGACAAAGAAACGAAGATATCTTCCCTAGGGAAACGCCAAGTTTAGATTCAGAACTTGATGGTGAACAATATTTTGGACATTATTTAAGACTGTGATTATTCACCTAGCGACTCCTCTGTGGTATTTTGGCTCCTAAAAGAGAAGGTAAAGGACCTAAAACTCCTCTAACTTCTTCATCATCTAATAAGAGACCAGTAACCAGGAAAAATCTAAATCCTGAGCTTGTTGCAGTAGTTCCAGATCCTGAAAATTTACTAAGAAAACCTAAAGTTCTTTTTGGACAGTCTTCACTCTTAAAAGGAAAATTGTCTTCATAAATTTCTCAAGGACAATCCTCTGAAATCACCAAAACCCAAGTAGATGAAGAGGTGAATCCTGAAAGTGAAATTAAACCTGTTATTGAGCCTACTACAGTTTCGTTCCCTTCAACTATTTCAGAATTTAATCTAGAACAGTGGAAGTTACTTACTGAACTCATTAAACAGGAATAGTTAGAAATATTGCATGTGACTAAAACTTCGAGAGGTCACAGCACATATATTAAGAGTGAACCAAAGACACCTTCTTCATCTCTTGAATCTCTCTCATCTAAGGATTTTAGATCACATTATTTTTCTTTTGAGAATCCTCTGTTTCTCAGCCCATTATCTGATCATATTCCAGAAGAGAAATCCTTATCTGCTAAATATCAAGACTCAGTGATAGTACATATAAGTTGTAATACACAAGGGACATTTTCACCTTCAGCATCACCAATATTTCTCACTCCCAAAGCTCCAAAAATAGCTAATATGGCTGCAGACAGAATGGATGAAATAGTTGCAGCAAGGTATGCCCCTTTGGTTCTTCCACAAGTCATGTATGCCTTTCCACCAAATGATTATATGAGATGCTTGCCCAGATTCAATGGAGATGGAGCAGTTACTACTGAAGAGCATTTGAGTTCATTTTATAGTTTTGCAGATAATTTCAATGTAGAGCATGCTGATGTGTGGATGAGATTATTCGTACAGAGTCTAAATGGGGAAGCAAGAAAGTGGTTTAAGAGTTTTCCTCCTAATTCAATTGTTGATATTGTAGCCTTAGATGATGCCTTTCTTAAACATTGGGTAGACAAGAAAGACTTTTTATACTACATTACCAAATTCGGTGCTTTAAGGAGGAAACAAGGTGAATCAATACCTGATTTTACCAAAAGGTTCAACTAGATGTATGGTAAAATTCCAAAGGAGATTAAACCTTCAGAGACATCAGCTAAAATCACTTTTTCCAATGCATTCGATGCCGAATTTTCCTTGTTGCTTAGGGAAAAAAGAGTTGCTACCCTCATCCTGATGCAAGATGCTGCTATCGAGATATAATCAAACATATTAGCAGCAGACAAATTGAAGTCTAGAAGTGATAGAGATAGGAAAATGAAAAAGGAAGCGTTTCCTTCATCTTCTAATTCAACATCTGATTCTAAAATGGATGAAATGGATAAGATGCTGAAAACTCTGACATCTAAAATGGCAAGGTTGAAGATGGAACAAAAACAACCCAGTAGACCTGCACAAGAGAGTGGTTACATAAATCCAAATCAGTTCAGGAGGCCAAACAATGTACCTCAAATCTTACCAAGAGAAAGAAAAAACCAAGATGACCAAAAGGTTTTCCCTCCTTTTCAGAATAATGCAGCAGATGAGGAGGAGGATGAAGATGATACAAAAGAAGACCCTGCAATTCATTTGAATGATTTTGAATCATCTCCTCTACATGTGACATAGCAATATTATGAATATGCTTTGATTACAAACCAGTTTGAGGAAGGGGATGAAGATGAGATCGTCCAACAAGAACCTAAAAGGAAAAAATACAATCTCATATCTGGTTCGAATGCACCTAAAGTAGATATACATGTTTCCAAAAAGAAGGCTAGTACTCCAGTTAAAACATGAATTATCAAAGGTAGTCCCAAGATTCAAGCTGATCAACCATTGAAACAAACTACCAAGGATAGTACTATTGACATAAAGGAACCAGACAAAAATGTTTATGCTTTCAGTTTAGAACACGAAATCAACAAAATCAAGATTTCAGTGTCATTATTAGAACTCATGAAAGCATAACCCTTCAGAAAGACTATCCTCAAGGCTCTACAGGCTCCAACTCATGTCACCTTTTTAGATACAGTCAATCTAGAGGATGAAAACCCTTCTATAACTATTGGACCTCACATTGAAGACAGAATTGATGCCTCTCCACCATTCTACATTTCATTAAATGTCCATGACAAGATATTTCACAACTGCTTAATGGATTTTTGTGCCTTGCATAATGTCATGCCTAAGGTGGTGATGGAAGAATTAGGGTTGGACATTTCTAGACCATATCATGATCTATATTCTTTTGACTCCAAGAAAGTCAAATGCCTTGGAGTTATGAAATATGTGGTTTTTACTCTTTCCCAATTACCTATGAAAAGTGTGGTATTAGATGTTATTGTGGCTGACATACCACCAAAATTTGGAATGCTTCTTTCAAGATCTTGGGCCAAGAAGATAGGTGGTACTCTACAGATGGACCTTAGCTATGTAACTATACCTGTTTTTGGTGGGGAACAACAAAGATTATATAGAGAAGTTAGATTGGCTTATTTGGTAAGTGATCACAATAATCCCACTAATCATCCTATATATATTGTAGAAGATGATCTTGGTTCTGTTAGCGATCAAATTCATTATGAAATTTGTTTGAAAAATGATGCCTAATATTGCAGGGAGATTTTTACTACCTTCCTAAGCTCCAAATGCATATTTGAAAGTACCATTGGAAAGATTAGAATTTCTAGATGTCAATCGACTGTTCAAGCATGTAAAACGGACTCTCCACGACTCATAAATTCGATTTTTCCCAAGGTGGTTTTTATTTAAAAAATCTTCGCTTTCACCAGCTATTCCGCCTTGAACTTTGCTAGTTAGCTGGTGAAAGCTCTGCTTTTCACCAGTTAAAGGGTCATATTTAGGGAAAATTAGCTGGTGAAACCTGTTACATGGCAGCAAGGTTGTATTTTTGCCCAGATTTGACTTTTTCTCAACCAAAAACTTTCAAGGTTGGTTTCTAAAGATGCATAATAATTAAATACATCAAATTTAAGGTTTTATCTTGATGTATTTAATGTTTAAGAAGGTGGAAAAGTGAAAATGGTAACCTAGTTCATGAGCAAAAAATTGTTTTTTTTTCCAAAGGTGGCAAATTCGAATTTCTTATGAAGATTCGTCAACCTTGGAAGGTCTTCTACATCTGTCAGAGAGTTTGGAGGATATGAAGGCTATTAAGATAGAGTTTTAATCCTTAGATATGATATTTTCCTGTTTTGTTTTGACTTTCCATTTTTAGTATTCTAGATCCATTTTTATAGGATCTCATCCTACACTTGTTGTATCTATTTTGATTTGACTATTTTTAGCAAATATGATCCATCTTTCAAGGATCTAGATTTCATCTTGTAAGGCTATAAATCCAAAGAAATTTGGAGCACTAAGGAGTCAATTCTGGATACATTTTGGCTCATGTACTTAGACTCTTATCTTGATATGAATCACAGTCTTCTTTTGCTACCAATGTCAGATTTGTTCATGTGTTGCATTACTCTGTACTTTGATTCAGTTTAGCTCAACTTTTAAGAACTATTATCTTCTTATTTAGGTCATGAATTTGAATTAAAGGATCTTTTACTATCTTGTATGACCCTGCATGTTAATGTACTTGGTTATCTAGATTAGTGTTCTTCATACCCTATTCCAATTACTTTATATGATTATTGATTTCTAAAAGCACTGGTTCATTCTAATGAATGATAAGTTGTTCTTCTCATTAGCCCTTGAGTTATCCCATTGATCCAGATACACCTAATTATCAAATTTCTTAAGTTACCAAGCATCTTTAGCTTAAAGAGTTTCTTGGAGTGATAATAGGTTCTTTTATTTTTAATATGAGTGATGATATGGCATAAGTATCAGTCAGAAAGACAACAACTGTAATTGGAGATAGTAAAGACAATTTTGTTTGGAAAATGTATTTTGACGGAGCATGTTCTAAAGAAGGTTCTAGAGCTGGCATTGTCTTCATTTCCCCTACCAAGGAGGTTATTCCTATGTCATATAAACTAGAATTTGACACCACTAATAACATCAGTGAGTATAAAGCCTTGATGTTAGGTTTGAAAGCTTCTAGAGATATGGGTATAGATAAGCTGTCTGTTTTTGGAGACTCAGAACTTATTATTCACTAGATCAAGAATATATATCAAACCAAACAACAAAGGTTAAAACAATATAGATATTAGGTGTGGGATTATGTGGATAATTTCTTTTTGGCATTCAATATTACTTTTGTGAAAAGAAATTTAAATCAGCAGGTTGACGCTTTGGCACTTGCAACTAGCAACTTTAAAACTCCGATGTTTCCTAATCTGAAGTTCGAAGTTGAAGTCAAACACAGACCCTCAATACCAGATAATATAAAACATTGGCAGGTTTTTAAAGACGATGAGGAAATTCAAAGATTTTTGAAAACTATTGAAGAGTTTTCTAACATTTCAATAGATCAAGATGACAAAAATGGTGAAGCAGAAATACATGCTGCAGAAGTCCTTCAAGATACTATTGCTAGCCACAAAATCATTGAACTAAAGACAAACCATCTACCTAAAGGTTTGGTTCCACTAGAGAGGTTGTTCGATCATAATGATGTTTCCGGGAAGGTTGTTATCCAAACAGAAGAAATGGATGTAGTGGACTGTGACATTAGTCCGGATGCAAACCCAGGTTGGTCAAAATATCTAGAAAACTGTCACAAAAACATAAAGAAGCATATGTTGAATTAATGAAACAATATTTAGATATATTTGCCTGGTCTTATGAAGATATGAAAGTGTTTGGTACAGAGATTATTCAGCACAAAATTCCTCTAAAACCTGGATCAAAACCCGTCAAGTAAAAGTTCAGACAATTTAATCCTTTACTGTTACCTATAATAGAAAAGGAGCTGAAAAGGTTGTTGGAAGCAAAAATCATAGTGCCAGTGAGATACTCAGAATGGATAGCCAACCTTGTACCTGTCAGGAATAAGAACAAAGAGATAAGGCTCTATGTGGACTTCAGGAATCTAAACAGGTGCTCTTTGAAAGACAATTATCCATTACCAAAAATGGATTATATCTTACAAAGAGTTGTCGATGCAAAGATAATATCTATGCTTGATGAATACTCAAGGCACAATCAAATATTAGTAATGGAAGAGGAAAAAAAGAAAACAGTTTTTACCACTCCTTGGGGCACTTTTATGTATGAAAAGATGCCTTTCGGATTGATGAACGCAGGAGCCAGATTCCAAAGGGCTATGGACATCGCTTTCATTGGGGAGAAAGACAGGTTTGTGGTTATTTACCTTGATGACATCACTATATTTTCAACATCCAATGAACATTTACAGCACTTGAAGCAGACCTTTGAGAAGTGCAGGAGGTACGATATATCACTTAATCCCAAAAAATCGCATTTTTCCATGGAGGAAGGAAAGCTTCTAGGACACATAGTTTCACCTGAAGGTATTAAAATAGATCCTGAAAGAGTAAAGGCTATCCAACAAATAGACATTCCGAGAAATAAAAAGTCTATTCAGTCCTTCATTGGTAAAATTAATTTTTTAAGGAGGTTTATACCTAACTTTGCAGAGATTGTCAAGTACATTACTGACATGTTGAAAAAGGATGCAGAAATTAAGTGGATACCATAAGCGAAAGAATCCTTTGAAAGGATCAAGAAGGCTATTGTTCAGGCACCTATTCTAATTATCCCAAATTACTCCAAAGAATTCATAATTTTTTCATTTGCATCGGAAAATACCATAGTTGTTGTTATTCTGCAAAGAAATGATCAAGGATACAAGCAGCCCATCTCCTTCTTTAGAAAAACTCTCAGAGACTATGAATTGAAGTATGATATAATAGAAAAATAGGCCTATGACTTGGTAAAGGCTTTGAAATCGTTCAGAGTATATGTTCTTCAATCTAAGATTACAGCTTATGTCCCAAGCATTGCAGTCAAAGAAATATTGGTTTAGTCTGATTGTGAAGGAAAGTGAGGGAAATGGATAAAAAAAATCTTGGAGTATGATCTCACCATAAATCCTACTCAGTTGATAAAAGGACAGGGCCTTGCCAAATTAATGACAGAATCTAATTGCAAAGCAATTGGGTTGTACCATCTTTCAGACAAGACACATGATTCTTCTGTCCAGATTGAAGAAACAAATTCATAGGTAAACAACAAGTATGTTTCTTCACCATGGTACAAAGATATCGTATTTTTTTTGCTGAACTTTCAATCTCCCCCAGAGTTGGATAAATCAAAATTCAGATCATTAAAGTTAAGAGCAGTAAAGTATTTCATTGTTGATCAGACCTTGTTCTGGAAAGACCCCAACGATTTTCTGTTGAGATGTGTGGATGAAAAAGAAGATAAAAAAATCTCTCATGATCTGCATCATGGTGTCTGCGGAGGCCATCATCATTGGAAGGCTACTACCTTCAATATTCTTAGGGCAAGCTATTACTGGCCAGTTCTATTCTCAAATATTTTTGCTCAGGTCAGGGCATGTGAACCCTGTTAGAAATTTGCTAGAAAGCAGAAACTTATATCTTTGCCTCTGAAACCAATCATCACCCATGGACCATTTCAATAGTGGGGATTGGAAGTCATCGGAGAGATTAATCTATCATATTTAGGACAACATAGATGGATTCTTACAACCACATATTATTTTACAAAGTGGATTGAAGCAATTCCAACTCAGAATACAACAGACAAGGTAATCATGGAATTTCTAGAAGGATATATTTTTTCCAGGTTTGGCTCTCCTAAAAAAATGGTCATTGATAATGAACAGGATTTTAAATCGAATTCCATGATTGAATTCTACAATAAGTATAATATCAAATTGGTTCATTCTACTCCCTACTACCCCCAAGGGAACGGGTTGGCAGAATCTTCCAATAAGACTCTGATAAGAATTATCAAAAAACTAATGGCAGAAAATAAAAAATCATGGGATTCCAAGTTAATGTTTTCCCTTTGGGTTAATCATATTAGCAACAAGAATTATATTGGGACATCTCCTTTCCAGATGGTATATGGGACAGAAGCTATTCTTCCAACTCAATTGGGCCTACCAGTTTTAAATTTTCTACAAGAAGAGCTAGAAGAACCCAATGATATCCAAAGGAGAATTTTTCAGATGATTGAAGTTCAACAGGTTAGAGAACAGGTGAATCAGAAATCTGTTGCTCACCAGAGCAAATTCAAGGCTACATTCGATAAGGGAACTAAGAAATATATTTTCAATGAGGGAGATTTGGTGTTAAGATGGGATGCCAGGAGAGAGGATAAAGAAAAACATGGTAAGTTCGATAACCTATGGTATGGTCCTTTCAGAATAGCCAAGGTAATGAACAATAACACTTTTCTCCTGCATAATTTAGACAACACAGAAACTTTTGGGGGCCCAGTGAATGGGAGGTTCTTGAAGCACTATTTTCTCTAATGACTCATCAGGTTTTTAGTTAGTACGATAGGTTTTCTTTTCAATAAAGACTCCATATACCCAATGGACTTGTTTTTACAGTTATGATGAGAATAAAAGACTGACAGATGTAGGGAGATTAGTTGATCAGAGATAAAGGAAAAGGCATTGGTTTGCAGTTCTTGGATTTTATTATCAAAACTCCATCCCCAGAAGGAGCCAGTGTTAGTCTCTAATTTTTTCTTTTGATTTTGTGAGAAACCTTAATCCCAAACCCTTCCTACCTGCACTTCATTATCTGCTTCCAGTTGATTTTGATCATTGTTTTTAGTGTCTTATGGTTTGCATTTCAATTTTTGAATAATTTATTTAAGTTTGGAGTTGTAACACATGGTTTTAAATGATGTGTCACTTTATATGCCTGTTTGAACTTACAAATTCAAATTATGATAAGTCATTAATAACGCTACAGGAATAGCCTTATTCCTGTAGCGCAAAGATAATCATGCCTTGATATGCGCCCGTCACCCAGATTTTGTTATGATGACACATATCGTGGTTTGAGAGTTTGCATGTGTCCCACAATCGCTTTGGAATCATTTAGTGATTCAAACCATTTCATGATCAAATGGCTCTGTACCCGCAAAGGACTCATTTCAAATCGTCCAATTCTCAACGATCATTATATTGAACCTATCATTCTATGTATGCTTTTGCTGAATTTTATGCACAGGTATTTGCTCAAAAGAACGGTTATATACTAATAGATTGTAGGTGGCAAATTCAGAATCTGAATCGTGCTAGTTATAGAATTGTGTTTTGATGGCACCTAAGAGGAGCAGACATGTAATCAGATTAGAACCCGAGGGTGCTGAACTCCTCGAAGCTTATCCTCATATGGCTCAAAGGTTTAGAGATGCCAGGTGGTTTGAATTCCTTACCACTTTTCAAGGTTACGATGAGCAGGTCTCCATGGAGTTTTCACTAAACTTTGATGGTCACGAGGTGGAGATCGGGAAGATCCTAATGCTGGTGACAGAACAAACAATTGCTAAAGCTTGCAGATTGGTGGTTGGAGGAGAAAGATGGTGGAAGAAAGAGCATGTGGTTATAGAGTTTGTCAATCAATTCCTGCTTCCAAAAAAGCAAAATCTGAATTGTAGAAGGGGAGTTCCTCACAACTGGATTAGACCTGAATGGCACACTGCTCTGATATTTATCCACAGGTATATCACCTGTGAATGTAGATTTTCACTAGTTTATATTTACCACATTAGGATATTAATGCATCTAAATGGCGATTATCCCTTAAACATGCCTTACTTTCTACTCAAAATCTTGACAAAGATGTCAAAGAGAGTGCAATCACTCTCCACCAATGCAAAGAGTAGTATGTTTCATCAAGTCTTAATTAAGACTTTAGTTAGGTCTTCTTTGAGAGAATTACAAAAGCCCTGGAGTTGGCTCATGCAATCTTTAAACCCTAACACACAGTCCAACAAATAGAAGAAAGGCAAAGGAAAAAAGATTGTTACACATAAACAAAATATTTCAATTGATGAAACCCCTGTTAAAGAAGAAATACCTGATATCAGGGTGACAAGGAATAGCAGAGGTAAAAGACCTAAGTTGGATCCAGAAATCGAAATTTTTTTTGAGGAAGATGTTAAAGGGGAAGAAGATTCAGATGAAGATTTTAATACTCAAACTACAGTCAAGCATGAATCACTATCAACCAGTAAAATGGGTGCTACAGTCAAAAGGACAAAGGATAAAGGTGTGTCTGTGTCTCAAAAACCTAGAAGGATTTCTACTAGGGTTACCAACAATTACAGATTGAAGTCAAAATCCATGTTTAATCCATCAATCAAAGAAGAAAAAGTCATAGTTATAGAAGATCACTCTAAAGATGTTGAAGCAGGTACCAGGAAAAAGGAAAAAAGAACTCCATTGCTTAAGAAACCAGTAAAGAAAGGTAAACAAATGTTTTCATCATCTACAGGACCTGTAACGAGAGCTACAGCCAGATTAGCAAAAGATAAAGAAATTGCTAAAGGTATCAGTGATATTTCTGAGAATAAAAAGGATTACCTTGTAGACTCAGATCACATGTCAAATGTGCTTGAAGCCATGGATTTAGCAAGTTTTGATGAAGAACATAGCTCGGGATTGGTTTCTGAATACCAAGTTAAAGCGAAAGAACCCAAAGTTGCCTTAAATCTGAATGAGCATGCACCTTTCGAAGAGTGCTCAGAATTCAGGGTTAAAATCAAAACTGATAAAGAAAGGATCAAGGAATTCCAGAAAACAGTGAGACAATTGAAGAAATAAAAGGCACAAATAAAACAATGGAATGCTCGTCAGCAAGAAAGGATTCAACGTTTAAAAAAGAAGAAAAAAGAGCAAAGGGCATTGCTCAAAGAAATCAAAGAAATAAACTTCAGACTCTATTGGGACAATGTCGTGCTTACCGCAAAGCTCAAACAGAAAAATGCTAGAGCTTCTGCTGTGATTATATCCTAAAGGTTT
>JASDQU010219735.1:4538-17942 GCA_032191745.1 Picea mariana
GCTCTGGCATATTCTTTAGCATCTCTGTGTAACGTAGGCCACAAAAGGCCAGCTCACAGAACCTTCTGCATAGTTGCTTTTCCTGCATAATGTCCTCCTGCAATGCCTTCATGAGATTCTTCGAGGATCATAGGGCGTTTTTCCTCCATCACACATCTTCTTAGGATCTCATCAGGTCCCATTTTATATAGCTGACCAACTATTAGTGAAAAATCTACAGCGTGCACCACTAGTTGTTTCTTCTGCGGAATTGTGTATTCGGCTGGAGCTATTCCTATTGACAGGAACTGGACTATGTCTGTGAAGTGGTCATCAATCTTTCTAATGGCGACCAGTTGTGCATCCAGTAGTGTGTCCTCCAGACTGGTAGGTTCTCCGCCATGCTCCAACCTCGACAGGTGGTCTGGGCCCTTATTCATTTTTCCTGGATTAACTATGATCTCAAAATCATATTCTTGAAACAAGAGAAGCCATCTGCATATTCTCCCCCCCAACACTAGCTTGTTGACTAGGTATTTTAGTGCGGAGTGATCAGTTAACATTTTAAAGTGTCCTCCCAACAAGTAGTGGCGAAATTTCTGCAATGCATACACCATGGCTAGTCCCTCTCTCTCTGTAGTAGTGTAATTGATTTTAGCTGTGGAGAGCTTTCTGCTGGCAAATGCTAATGGATAATCAATGTCCCCTTTTCTAGATTGTGCCAGTACTGCTCCTAATACAATAGAAGATGCATCAACATGCACATGAAATTCCTTGCTCCAGTTGGGAAAGACTAAAATAGGCGCAGTGACCATCTTTTGTTTTAGTGTGTCAAAGCTCTGCTGGCATTCGTCTGTCCAACCAAACTGACAATGTTTCTTTAATAACTTCTCCATTGGCGCAGTAATCTGTGCATATCCTTTGATAAATTTCCTGTAATAGTCAGTATGTCCTAGCACAATGCGTAGTTGTTTCACTGATGTAGGTGGTGGTAAATCAACTATAATTCTGATTTTGGATGGATCCACCAACAATACTTGCTTGCATATAATATGACCTAATAATACTCCAAATGGTGAAAAGAAGATGCACTTCTTCAAATTCAAAACAATTCGACACTACCTGCATTTATCCAGCATTAGCCTTAGACATTCAATATGATTTTTCAACAAACTAAAAACAGTGCAGTCATCAAAGTATGCTTCTAAAAACTTACGCAAAAATTATTTGAATGCTTCAACCACCACCCTGGAAAAGATGGTTGGGGCATTCTTCAGTCCAAATGGAATTACTGTATATTGGTAGGATCCCCACTTTGTGGCAAACGTGGTCTTATGACGGTCCTCCTTGGCGATGCGGATCTGATGGTATCATGAAAACCCATCTGTAAAATAATATACTTCTTGGCCTCCCACGTTATCCAGTACTTCGTCCGTGAAAGGTGTAGGGAAAGAATCACGTGGACAAGCATCATTCAACTTCCTGAGATCTACACAAATCTTGATTTCACCTGTCTTCTTATCTTGCATGACCATGGGGCTAATCCATTCCGACTCTTCGACAAGTTCAATAATCCCTGCTTCTAGCATTCCGTCGAGCTCAATCTTCACTTTTTCCTTATATTTTGGGTTCAATCTGTAGGGCCTTTGCTTGACTGGCTTCATGTCTGGTTTCAAAGGTATTCTCGTTTCTCTGATAGGTCCTTTGATTCCCTTCATATCAATGAACTTGGTCAGGAACAAGTTCTGATACTCATGCAATAATTCTGTGATTTTGTCAATGGTATAAACATCCCAGTAATCTTCGATATTGGCAAGCTTTGGTGTTTCCTTTGTCCCGATATTGAATTTCTTTATCTTTATCAGTTGTCCAATGAATGGCAGTTCAACTCCTGGTCCTTCCACATCTCTTTGACCTTCTATTTCTGCGATATTCACCTTCCTCGGGTCATCATCTTCGTCGGCATTAATGTTGTAGTAGGTCTGCAGGTTTTGGAGGGGCACAGTCCATTCATCCTCTTCTTTCTCCAAAGGGAGGCCAGATGCCTCCTCAAATAATTTATGTCTCACCATATGTAGTGCTTGATCTACAGAAGGAAATTTCTTGTCAAACAAAAAAGTGGTTATAAAATTCTGGGTCATACCTTCCCATTCTGAAATGACAAGGCACAACTCTGCTTGAAGGTACCAGTTAATAGGGGTGGTATCCAGCGTATTGACGAATCTGTGTACCCATTGTTCTCTAGGAATGTCGCTGCAGGCCTCTTCGCAGCTTTGTACATGGTCCTTTGGGCAGCTTTGACCTGTGTACCGTGCTTCACAGCTTCCTTCTTGTGTTGAGAACCGTGTTGTCATCAAAGTTCGGCATTGTGTCCAGTTTGTAATATTGCTTTTATGAGTCCCCCACCATCTCGCTGGTGTGGCTTTTATGGCCTCCTCCATTGCCAACAACCTCTGTTGTGTTGGTACACTTGTCTCAAATTCTGATAAGAAGTTCTCTAAGGGGTTCAACCCATCAAATGTGGGTAGATTACTCATTATTGTGCCAATCCAACGAACTTCTTTGGTTAGCTTAGCACATCTTCTTATAGATACTTCATACATCTGGTTCTGCCAGTTCTCCAGTGCTTCTTCTGAGTCGGATGAACATGTGTTGTCACTTCACTAGCTCAGATTTCTGTCAGCTGTAGGGTTGATATAATCTTACTGTCTGGCTGTTAATTTGTAGATGTTTTCCAGTTCAAATGCATGGTCTTCTTCTCTGATAGGTTCTGTGTATCGTGGACCTTCATCTGGATCTAAAGGTGCAACGACCCTACGACCAATTTTCTCAAATTTCATGCGTCTTTTCTTTAAATCAACAATAGTGGAATTGTCGAAGGCCCAATCAATTCCTAACAATGCATGGTAAGGGAAGCTATCATCAACAATTTCAATTACCTCAAAATCTGCAAAGGTTCTTACTCCATCAATGTCCACTGGGACATGCTCTAATCGTCCAAATGAGCTGACAACTTACTGATTAGCCATGCGAAGCCTGATAGGGGAATATATCAGCTTGGGTTTTCCCATCATTGTCCAAGTCTTCTTCGTCATGACATTGACTTATGACCCTAAGTCGAGGACCACATAGTCTATCTCATACTATTCTATCTAAGCATTCAAGTGTATTTCTTTATTTGTCCTTCTCCTTTTTCCAATTTGGTGCACTGCTATATTCAGTAAGGGGTTTATTTTTCCTAGTTCATACTGCTTGATTAAATCTTGTAATTCTTGGACATCGCATTTATCTTGAATCAACTTAACACAAGTGTGCAAGAATTCCATGAGTTTTCTTACCTCTTTCCCTTCTGTTGGTGATGCAGATAGATCAAACGCCTGAGGCATGCCATATTCTTTGATTTTTGGTTGTCTCTTTGATGAAGATTCTTGATTTCCTTTGAACTCCTTTCTTGCCTCCTCGAATATCTGTCTTTATTTCTTAGCATCGAATGTTGGGGTCTTTTCTATATCTTTCCTGACTCCGTGGTTGTTTTTAGTCTTTCCTTGGGCTGGTCTGTCTTCCCTTGTAGCAGGGCCTCCTCGAGTAATAACAACGACTCTAGGTTCTGCTCCATGAGGTTCAGCATATATCAGTTGTACTTTTGGGTTCTGCTGGGGTCCTCGTCTTTCCTGAAGTTTAGCTAGCATCACATGGCATTCTTCTATGACATGCTCGAAGGAATTACAGTAACTACAGGTTGTGTAGGGATTCTGACAATCCCTTGCTAAATGTCCTGGTTGTGCACAGTTGTAACTGATTATTTGTCCTCGGCCTCGACCCATACCTCCTCCTCCTCCTCCTCTGTAGCCACCGTGAGGAGTGAAATTTCCTCTCCCCGGAGAGTTTTACTGCAGAGTGTTTCCCTCTTGTTGTACTTCACCTTGAATCTTGTATATGTCTCTCGACCTTTCATGCATGAGATCATAAGATCTACAATCTCAATCATCATGCCCCATTGATTTAGAGAATGTAAAATACAAGTTTGTGGGTGTCTGGACATACTTTTTCATGTAGTAGCACTCACTTGGGTGATGCCTATTTCTTCATACATCGCACCAGGGTAGGTTAACTTGCTTTAAGGGGCTCGGTGCCCCTGATGCCAAGTAATCATGAAATAAGGGACAATGTTCCTTATCATGGCCTTCAGATCTGCATCTTACACACCATATATCTTCCCTTTTGTCTTTTCCCTTATCTTTCTTCATATCCTCGACCTGTAAAGACAAACTAGTTAGCTGGCTCATGATCTGGCTAATGCCTGAGCTAGATTCTCCCATTGGTGTTGATTCAAGCTTCACGGTGGTCTCCAAAGCTTCCGCCTAAGATGCAATCTTTTGCTGCATCAAAGGGATTCTTATGTGTGGTAAAGCGCAGCAATGAACCACTCTTTGTTCTTTTTGGTCGGGGATCTGGAAAGTTAATCGGTCTGTCAGGGTCTTGAATCTCTAGTCAAACTCCCAAATAGGTTCTGTTACCTTTTGTTTAATCTCTTTTAGTTCTGTAATACATTGTGACTCCGACTTAGGTTTCTTAAACTCTGCGATCAACACATTCTTGATCTCATTCAGAGGCTTAAGCTGTGTCAATCCTTGGACAAGTTTCATGTACCACCTCAGTGCGCAGTCCCTTAGCGTAGTGCTGAACTGGGTTCTCTTGATGTCTTCATCGGTGATACTTTTAATATTCCATACAACCTCACACATAAACCAATGCTGATATGGATCTTCAGATCCATCTCCTCTAAAGATAGGGAGTCTCATTTCATCTGCCATAAAGTTAACTAGGGTTCTTGTCTGAGTAGATGCTAGGCTATTGGTAATAGTACTTTGAAGACTTTGGTGGTTCTAACTATTCTGACTGCTAGGTATTGTCGAGACAACAAGAGGATTAATGTTACTTACTTCAGTAGTTCGCGCAGTTCCTGAGGTTTTTGGCTCGCTTTGTCACAGTTCTTCAGCTTCCCCTTCTTTTGTTCTGGTGGGCTCTGGATGCTCTTCGTCGGTTAGATCTACCTCTTCTCCACTATAGAAACCTTCTTCTCCGTAGTTTTTCTAGTTTTTCTTAAAAAAATTCTCAAGGTGAACTCCTCAGAATAATTTCCCACTACGCATATGTCCTGCTTTTGTGTCGCTTCCGCTGTCCGAGATCTTGAACATTAGCCTTTTTAGGTCCCATCAATCTACTGTATCTTCAATATGTGGTTTTCATGCAAGAGCATCTTGATTCTTAGGTTCAGGAAGTGAAACATGTTTCCTCTGGGTCCCTTGAAAAGGTATCTTTCCACTTGACTATATGATTCCATTCTGTCAACAACAAACTCAGTGATATATCCTCCGATGGTACTATCAAACCAATGATCTACTACTCTAGATACATCGTTGTCGACTCTCTTGACCTTCTAGATCAATGCTGGTGTCCAAACCACAGGGGGTCTAGATCTGATTTCAAACTGTGTGTCAGCTAACCTAACCAACCACTCATGTAGCTCCTGATAGATTCCTCCAAAGAAGATCTTGTGAATGTCGGTGAAGATGTATCTTTGTAGCCAATCTTCAGTGCTTATTTTAGGGTTCTTGTTCTAGGATTTAGCGAAGTCCTTTTCTTGATCTTCTACCCACTTTTGAATCTCTGTCTTCGATGGGAACCACCTTGACATTCCCTTAAAAAGATTCAAGGTCCCGACAACAGAACCATTTGTTGGCACAGGGGCAGACCCAGGGTTCATCTCCAAGATCACACCAACAAGCCCTAGCTACTGGCCCTTTCGGCAACACCTACGAAGCAGATGCAGTCTCACCCGAAGCAACTATGAGGGGGTTGCAGGACAAAGATGTCTACAACCAGGGGAATATCAAGTGGTTCTTATTACAACAACAACATAACATGCATTTATCATTCAACTAGCTAGATCTATCATTCACAGCTATAGATCTGATCTAATACAATAATGTAGATAACAATATATCAACATCAGAGCTCGAAGCATCAATCACACACACAACAAAAGGTGTACATGGTTCACCCTCTCTCTAGGGCTACGTCCACAGAACTGTGCTTATGATATTTTAAGATAAAGCTTACAGTTTCGATCTGCGCTCTTGGCCATCAGATCCTCTCTCTCATTCTCTCTTTCTCTCTCCCTTCCTGTGCACCCAATTGCAGGACTTGATCTTCACACCCAACTGAAGATCTTGCAATACGAGAAGACTCTCTCTCTCAACACTTCTCTCACCCATAATACAATATTATCCTAGTGAACAATGATCAATAACAAGACTCATCTACCGTACCGACCCTACCTAGGTCCTCTTGACCTCTATTTATACATTACAATCCCTCACCGACAACCTTAGGTCGAAACCTAGGTGTCAAAAACCCTAATTACCAAAACCCTAGGTGTCTACAACCCTAGGTCAACTTGACCCATTATTTTTGGGCTTCGCCAGTCTGTCTTTCCTTCTCCGTCTCGTGGTGCTCCAAGGCATCTAATGCTGGATTTTTCCACTTCCTGAGTCATCCTCGGTCCATCCTCCTTGCTGATCTATAATCCTCGATCTCCTCATCCAACGACTTGCTTTTCTGCACTTTGCTCCATCTTCTTTGTTCTTTTGCTCACTTCGACCCAGTGACAACCACTGTGTCTCCTGCGCAGCTCGCTTTTTACCTTTGCTTCCTCATTCTTCGCTTCCTTCCATAACCCATGGCCAACAGGTAGGGAAGGGGAATAAACATGGTTAGGATGGTTATGACAAGTTAGAAACAAACATGCCATGTCTAAGTAGGGAACCATCACATGAAATCACAAGGACATCAACTAGAAGATGAAGCATGAAGTACCATGATTACAAACACATAACATCTGAAGTGTAAATAATAGGAGTTGTTATAACATGGTAGAGCTATATGAAGGAGATCATGGATGATTTCCAGCTAGAAGGAATGGAATATTAGATTGGAAGTGGCATATATGAGTAGGAGAGCTCATCCAATCAACATCATTGCACCATTAAGAGGGTGGACTCAAGGTAGTTTCCCTTGAGGGGGAATCATCTAGCTTGTACTCGAGGACATGCACTCTAAAGGCAAGAGTGTATGAGAAATCCAAAATCTCACAACAATAACCTAACACATCTAAACTTGGGGAAATGTAAGAAGCAAGGTGATTCTACCACCCGGGTTAGATTACCATAAAAAACTTGCAAAAAAATAAAAAAAAATCTAAGTCTAAAAAAATAATTTGAAAGCATGTACATGTACCTATTCTAAAGTAAATGCTTGAAAATAAAATTTTTCTAAGTAAAGCAAGTGCATGAAGGAAATTTATTCTAAGTTAATGAAAAAAAGGAAACACACAAGCATCTAAACTAATGTTCCAAAGAACTTATTTCTTTACCTATTTCTACAAACTAACTAGGAAGAGTGATTGCTAATTAAATTCAAAGATTCAATGCAACCACATGAGAAGGTCATCCACAATTTTAGATCTTACCTTATGTTTGGTTATAAACCAAAACAGAGATATATTAAGGATTAAATGGATGCAAGGTGGAATTTTGGTCACTCCTAAGTTTGGAACCAAGGAAAGATTATATTCATGAAATACAAGGTCCAAACTATACAAAGGTGGGTTAATACCTCCAAAAACTTCATCCAAAGATCAATGGGATTAATGTAATCAAAGGAATGGGTCAACTCATTGTTTTTACTTGACAAATCAAGGAGGAAAGGTTGTGAAAGCGGCTCCAAATGGGATCTAGATGGATGTTTCTAAATTTCCATGTCACTCTTCATCAAAGGTAAAGGAGGAGAACAAGTCAAATATAGGAAGGGACGATGAAGGCTCTCATAAGTCAAGAGTAAATAAGGATAATATTCATAAGTGAAGAAAAAAAAAGGAGAATGACGATACTCAAGAATCAAGTTTTGTTTTCCTAAGGCACGATGGAAGGAATCCTCAACCCTTATGATAACCTTTTCATACTCAACACTTTTGTGGAAAGAGGGACAAATTGCTCCATACTCTTCAAGACTTGCACTAGTTAATTTTTCTTCAAAATTTTCTGAATCAAATTCCTTATCATGTCCAATTTCATAAATCACAACTTTACCCTTGGAATCAATGTCATAAATGGGATCACCTACAAAGTGGAAATAATTTATATCCCATTTAGAACTTCCAATATGGAAAAGGTCAACAAGGCTTTTATCACCAAGGTCATTATCTTCTTCATAGGATAAGGGAAAGTCAACTAATCTTTCTTGAAGATTCACCCTTTCAAAAATCATCAAATGGTTGATAAAAAATCTCAATATTTTGACAAGGGGCATCATCCAACAAGTCCTCAACTTCATGTGAACAAGAAAAAATATGGCCATTTTCACTCCTTAGGTTCTCATCCAAATCAATAGATCCACAAAGTTTTTTTTGCTTTAAGGAATCTTCTACAAACTCCTCCCTTTCCAAATTGTCAAAAGATGTTTCAAAAATTTGGAAAGTGGTGTAAGTTGTCAGATCATGATCTTCACATGAAAGGAGAATGAAAACTTGGTTGTTGTTATCATCAAGGCATGTTCTAACTTCACTTAACTTCTCTTCCTTGATAAATTCATGAAGTACTTGATTATCATCTTCAACCATGCATTCACATAGTGGTTCTTCATGGAGTAATTTTTTCCTACAGTCTTCATCAAACTATGGTTGTTCTTCTCTTTCACATCCTTGATGTTCAATGGGATGAATGTTTTCTTCTTATGGTTGATCCTTACTATGCATAGATTCTTTCTCAATTAAACTCAAAAGAGCATTGTTTTCTTCTATCTTTTTGCTTATTTCAACCCCCAACTCATATGAAGGATTCCTTTGAAATTCAAATATCAAAGCATCAATCTCCATTTTCCTCTCATGAAAAATTTCAATCCAATCATCCAAGTGTTATTCTTTAATGTCTTCTTCATAAGTATTATTAGTCCTTAAAGTTGTCCTTGACTGCTAAGGGCAAGCTAGGGCACCTCAATTATTGCAATGGTTTATGATTATAAGTCTATTTTGGGTTTTGGAATTGGTTTGTGGGTCAAGTAATGGATGAAAAGGACAATATCAATCTCTGATCACAAAATCAAATTCCTATCACAATTGCATAGTCAATGGTAGTCAATATGATGAGTTAGATAAAGGAGTTTATCATGAAAGGAAAGATATATGCAAGTTCCCAATTTGTTCACTCACATAGGAAAATTCTTGATCCTAAATATCATTCAGAAACAAGAATAATATACTTAAAAAACAAGTCATGTAATGAGCAAGCAATTAGTAAACTCTTCATTGGCTTACAAGCATAACAAGATATATCAAATGCTTCGCAAAAGATAGCATGCATTCAAGTAAAAAAAGAAATAATTAGAAACAAGAAGAGACAGTTTAACCATCATATATCCTTTTCCATTAAGTGCAAAATAAAATAAGCCCAGACTTTATAATAAGGTAGAGTATTCCAATACCACCATACCAACCCCAATTTGTGTCAACAAATCTCCTTTTTATACACCAAAAATGGTTTCAATAGATCCTATTATCTAGATGTAGTTATGATCTGATCCCGATTCTTGGCTAACGTCTAGGAAACATATCCTATTATATTTGTTACATTACAATCTAAAGAGTCTAGTCTTTAGGAAAATAAATTGATTCTTTGACTAGCCTTGATCTCAAAATCATTAATATCCTATAAAGTAGGGTTGTTACAACTGTTTGTTGAGATGGGTCTTTGAACCTGCATAAGAAAATGCTCAAACTGCTTCAACACCTTGTTGAAGGAATAATACTAGAATCTGGCAGCAAAACTTCTTCATGTGTTGCACAAGTTGTACCTTTATATTCTTCCTCTAGATGCAAAGTAACCAACTTGTGCATTTCCCTTGGAAACAACTTCATAAGGTTATCAAAATTTCCAAATTATTTAATGTAGGTACATCTACAACTGTCATTCTTGTTGACAAAAATCAAAATTGTATGCTGACATAGCTTGGAGATCTTCACTATGGAATAGAACATGGACCTTTGGTCTATTCTTGTTTTAGCTTAGTCTTAAGAACTCATTGTTCCAATAGAGCTTGATATTCATCTTCCTCACTTTCTTGGATAACTCATGTTGATTTATGTTCTTTGTTTTCAACTTCTGTACCTTTTCCTGTAGGTTGGCATTCCATAGTTTAAGTGCCAGCCTTTCTTGTTTCAACGCTTTGATAGCTACTTGCAAATTTTATTTTCTTGTTTTGATTCATTCCTTATCTCTATTGAATATTCCTCATGACCTTCCTCTGGTGCAGGTTGATTTAGGTCAATTTGTAACTTGGGATTTCTTGTTCTCATTTCATACCTATGCCCTTTTGAAGACGAACCTACAATAATATCCTCTTCTGCATAATTTTTTGGAATTTGGATTTCTTGTATTTCTGGACATGGCAGCTCATTTGTCCTTGGGATATAGGTTGGATATTTCTTTATCTCAGTTTCAAAATTCATTGTTTCTGTCACTAGTAATTTTTTCTTTGTCCTCCTTATTTTCTTTGGGGTCTTCTCCACTACATAATCATCTAGAACAATCAAATTTTCCATCTTCGGAGATGACTTGAATAAGGCTTTGGAATTGAGCCTTAGTTTGTTAGTTTCCCTATTCTTGTGCCTTCTTTAGTAATCTACAACTCGTTTTCTCTTTTCCATCTTACACTATTTTTTATCAGTGATCTTCTCTACAGGTTCATCATGATACTATGTTTCAGGTTTCGACTTGACTTCCTGCAGCTGCTCTGCTCTTTGTTTAGCCATCCTTCTTGTATAGACTCTGTCAAAACTCTTAGACTCATGTTTAGAAACAGGGGATTCATGTTCTTGTTTGATTGCAAATTCTTGTTGCAATTGAAGTTTCCTTTTATAGGATCTAGTCTTTTTGGCTATAGGGGAGTCCTCTTGTGATTTTGCAGAACCTTTGTGGGCACTTTTTCTTGTTTTTGAAGCTCTAGATTTTTGTTCTAGATTGGTCTTTTTCTTTGATTCTTGCTCTTATAGGATTAATGAACTAAGTGTCTAGTTCCAGGAAACTTGAACCTGTGTTAATGCATACAAAACCAACGTTTTGATCAAACATTGGTGAAACAAAGTTTTACTAGTAGTTGTAGGATAATTTTGTACCCTTTTGGACATCTTTGTTAAACTTTTTAGTAAACAAAAGGGTAAAATCATGGGCATATCATCGTTTAAATGCATTAACAATTGTTTATGATAACAATGGATAATGGATAACCTACCCTCACAGGTGATGTATCTTTGAATCTCTGCTAGAACATTTTGTGACTCATGTTCATCCATTTGTGTGGAATGCCCTGACTCCAATATAGGTCATGGTGCTCTGGAACTAGAAATTGATTGGCTAAACCAACAGGTATCCTGTTCATTTTCCACCATCTTTCTCCATGCACAAGTAGATGACATGTTATCCTAATTGAATGCTATGGTAACGTAGATCAATATATCACCCACTTGTTTTCTAAAGCCATCAAAATTCTTGGCAAATAACATGGAAATCTCTTCGTGGTGTCCCTAGAAAGTGGAACAAAAATCGAACCATCCTACATCCATAAACTTCTGCATAATATTGAGGCATGCTTCTAGCAATTCGATACCTTGTGGCTTCAAATGAATAACATGTCCACCTTTCTTAGGAACCATTATACTGATTGTGATTTTTGTTAACTAGCAGGCTTAGGGTTTCAATCTGATAAGATTTCTGGAAATTCCTGAACAATCAAATGGTATGGAGAGGTTTCTTCATCTACAAAATATTGTTATACCATGATATAGATATTACAAATTAAATCATAGTTTTTCATGTTTGAAATCGTGGCTTGAAACCTTTGATTGGATGTAGAACTGACAGGTACAAACTCAATCTCTTTAAATCATCGTCTGGATCATGATTTCATCATAATAATTAACGGTGCTCGATCCTCTGCATGATTTTTTTTAACTGTTGACATGATCTTTCAAGATTTAAACACGCTCAAAGACAATGATGATTTGGGTGCTACAAGAATGACACCATTCTTGTAGCACATTTGTCTTTAATTTAAGCTTTGGATACAAGTAGAAATTGGTTCCAAATCTGATGAGACACGCTCAAAATGTCTAAAATTCAAATCAATCTTACTAAGAACAATGAAAAATATGCTTAAACAAGTTAAAAAGCATACTACAAAGTATAAAAGATAGGTATAAGGAGTCTCAGACAAACAAAGTATGGTAAAGGGGGTAGTTTTGGAAATGAGAAGTCATGAACAAGTTCAAGGACTACCACTGGCTACTTCTGGGGATAATGTTTTTTTAATGAAACATTAAGAACCTACACACCAAATACTTTCACCTTTCTAGTCTGTCATAGAATTTGTTACCTATAACCCTTCTCTGTTTTCTCCTTTGACATCCATTTATTCAAATGAACCATTCACACTACATCAAATTAAATTAACTATAAAGAAAATATGCATATACTTTCCATTGGGCTATGGAGTATTATTTGTACCAAACTGAAAAATATGTACAAACTAGAAATTCTGGCTTGTTAAAAGAAGTAGTGTTTCAAGAACCACCCATTAACTGGGCCACCAAAGATTTCAATATCATCCAAATTGTGCAAGAGGAAAGTATTCTTATTCAATACGTCAACTATTTTGAAAGGACCAAACCATAAATTGTCAAACTTACCATGCTTGGATTTGTCCTCTCTTCTAGCATCCCACCTCAGCACAAGATCTCCTTCTTTAAAACTATCATTTTTGGTATTTTTTTCAAATGTTTCCTTGACCTTACTCTGATACTGTAACGCCCCTGGCCATCAACCCCATGGTCAGGCCAACGCTACTACGAGGAAAAACACTTCTGGAACACATTATGCATTTTAATGAACTTAAAACGCTTAATTATAGTTAAACACAGAATTACTGCTAGCATTTCAGAGTTAATGGAAATAACAATAATTCATATGCACAACAAAATACGTGATAACATTGCAAGAATCATAGGTATGCAATTTAATTAATTACAGAATTAGAAAACATAGTGAAACTTATCTTTGAAACTGTCACACACCACCAACTGCGTGTAGACCTTCCACGAACCTCCCAGCCTTAGACCACACTGCTCATCACTCTCAGTAGTAGGTCACCCCCAATCTAAGACTAAACTCCACCGGGTAAGGAATCCTAGGCTAGGTAAGGTTTACAGGAAGAATACATGTAAAAGAAGGAGAATTCTCTCCTAGGAACCACTTATGCCCATTGCCTGCAGACTCTCCTTCCCCACATGCCTGTCCCACCCCAGGAGTATACACC
>JASDQU010219737.1:3173-17947 GCA_032191745.1 Picea mariana
TTAGAATGTTTTTATTTTTATTTTGAAAAGATGTTTTCAAGAAGAAGTTATTTTGTTTCCAGCTTTTTGTTTATTTCTTTTTTGTCTTTCAAACATCACTAGTTTCACTTTCATAACCTTTGACTTAAGACAAGCCATAAAAATTAACGCTAAATCTAAATTCATTAGAATTTTTATGTTTGTAGGGTCAACCAACTAGTTTAGGCTTAGGGCCTTGAATTAGGTTGGAGAGGAAACTCTTCAAGGCCATTAAATCAAACATTGGAGTCTAAGTCAGGGAGTCTCCAAGTCTAGTATTGTGAAAGTTATCTGGGACCCCCCTCTAACACAGGGGCTAAACACGAGGTTGCGTGTGAAAAGGTAGCGAAGATAACCCCTCCAAAGCTGGACCAATCGTGGTGGAGAACACATATAGAGGGCTTGTCTTGGGATTCCGTCGATTGCATTTTCCACGAAGCTTTGTGGGTCTCGAATCCATTCGAGGTCCTTAGTTGTTTTCCAGACCACTTGCCCTCTATACCCTTGATATGTTTTAGTCTCGATACTATGCTCATTATGGTCTACCCGACTGTCGATTGTACCTGCCTGGTGACTGTTCGCACGTTGGCAACCTAGTTGCCTATCATTTTTAGAGACATACACAGGTGACTGCGGGGGTATACCATGGTACCTAGGATAGACATCAGGCCACTCTTTGTAGATTATACCTGGAGGGTGCTTCTGTGTTTGAGTTTCACTTGCACCGGTAAGTTGCTCTAGTGTTGGTTGTTGTCACTGTTCTTCCAACTAGTTTAGTATTTGCTTGTTTTATCTTATAGGGATTTTTCTAGTATGTATTGTTTTTGAATGAATAGAAAGCCCTAGTGTGTGTGTTATCTTCTCACACAATGGAGGATCATGATCTCCACCGTTCATGAANTGTTTTCCAGACCACTTGCCCTCTATACCCTTGATATGTTTTAGTCTCGATACTATGCTCATTATGGTCTACCCGACTGTCGATTGTACTTGCCTGGTGACTGTTCGCACGTTGGAAACCTAGTTGCCTATCATTTTTAGAGACATACACAGGTGACTGCGGGGGTATACCATGGTACCTAGGACAGACATCAGGCCACTCTTTGTAGATTATACCTGGAGGGTGCTTCTGTGTTTGAGTTTCAATTGCACCGGTAAGTTTCTCTAGTGTTGGTTGTTGTCACTGTTCTTCCAACTAGTTTAGTATTTGCTTGTTTTATCTTATAGGGATTTTCCTAGTATGTATTGTTTTTGAATGAATAGAAATCCCTAGTGTGTATTTTATCTTCTCACACAGTGGAGGATCATGATCTCCACCGTTCATGAAGGCTTCTTGGCCTGCCACCGGTTGCACTGGAGCCACCCCCACCACTGCTAAGGCGAAAGCTAGACCAACAAGGGTCTTTTGAAGCAACCGAGTCACCGAAAATCACACCTAACCAACCTTTGTTAAAGGACCTTTCGACACCTTTAAAGCACACAGTCATGGAGGCAAATCTTGTCTCTTCTTATGGGATTCTTGATATTCCCGCCACGGTTGTCGTCACAGGGGGTGTTCCACCTCCTACCCCACCGGCTCCAGTTCGAGCCACCACGGTCTCGACTGCCTCTACCTCAAGCAGTGGTCTGATCCCATCTTTGGTGACGACCACTACTCCTTTCACACAGAGTGCGACAGGCCCTCCGTTCTCATATGGGATGCCTAGATCAAGTACAAGTCCTGTACTATCCTACTCCACTTTGCAGACTTTAGGACTAGGGGCAAGGATCTCTAAAGTTCCTCCACAAGGACCCATGGGGGGAACTTAAGCTCCTTTTAATGCTTTCCCTTATGGGGGAGGTCATATACCTCCTTCATCCCCTTCACTCGGTGGTACCCACCAGCAATCCACCGGGCCAAACACACACCATAGTTCAATTGGAGTAGGGATTCAAGGACCACCTTCTCATAATATGTCGGTAGGTTMGACACCGTTTTGTTTGTTCAATGCGTTTGGTAACAACACTTTCTTGTCTGTTGCTTTCCCGACTGGGGGCAACCCCGGTTATGGCCAACCTAATCCTATGTAGGGTACTATTCCTACACAAGGGGAAAACCCAGGAACTTCTTCCACATCAGGACCTTGGAATTCTTGGCAAGGATCAGTTCCCTCATCAAGAATGTCGATCTAAGGAAATTCTTTTCACAACCAATGAAACCTCGGACAAGGTGCTATGCTTATGCCCATGGGATCGGCATGGGGAAACCCTTCCAAAAGTCCTCCAAATGTATTGCACGCCCAACCATCTATGTCATATTTTGGGAACTAGTTGATAATGTCTCCTCACATGCTGAATCCATATGCTGGTCATGGCCATGGTTTTTACCAGAACCCCGACCAGCAACCAAACTTTTCCTGGAAACCTGGTGCTAGTCAAACTCCAGGCCCCTTTTTCCATGATTATCACCAACAAACCAAACTACCTTTCCTAGCAACCTTGCATTTGCTAGACTTAACAAGGTTTTTGAATGACCCTATCTGTCACAATCCGCGTTGGCTGCCTATGCTGACGAAGTTGCCTTCAGACATACCAAATTTCGAAGCCAAGCCTAATGAAGATCGAGGAGATCATGTGACCACCTTCCATCTTTGGTGCTCAACTAACTCGTTGAAAGACGACTCCGTACAGTTGCGAATGTTTCAATGTACTCTCATTGGGAGTGTCACGAAATGGCACATTGAGCTTGACCGCTCAAGATACTCTTCCTTCAGTGAATTGGCAATGGCTTTCCTAAATCATTTCCAATTACATGTGAAATACGACGCTGGCACATAATTGCTGGCCAACTTTGAGTATACAAAAGTGGACCATATCTCTGATCACATCCAAGAATGGAGACATCGAAAGAGTTTAATTAAGGTTCCAGTCCCACCAGCATTCCTTCTTGAGTGGTTTCTTAAGTCTTTGGTCCCACAGTTATCCAAAGACGTCGCAACATTGGTAGTGTTTTCCGAAGAAGATGCCATCATGAGAGCTCAACAGCTTGAGTTAATATACTCTCAGTCTGGTTTATTATATGAGATCTTGCGAGATGCACTATGCTCAATACTTGATAAAACCAAACAGAGAGCTGGACCACATGCCTATGGTATTGTTGGTTCAACACAAACAAGGCATGCTAAACAATTGATGAAGCAATTGCAACAATTTTCTATACAAAACACAGTGGCCAACCAAACTACTGTTTTGGCTACTCCCCCTACCCAAATGTCAGATGTACACATAGTGCAATCGAAAAGTCCAAAGGCCACCCAGGAGCTTGATGGAAAGAAAAAACAACGAAAGAAGGGCAAGGGGGATAAGAAACCCACTAATAATGTTGGTGGGGGAAACACTAAGAAATGGAAGGCGAGGTATCCATGCAACCTGTGCATGGAAGACTACCCGACCCACCAATGTCCTCGGCTTGCAGAGGCCCAAAATTTTGTGACACAGCAATAGCCTGTCGTGTTAACCAATCCATTTCAACATGGGAAAAATCTAACCCAAGCCTCTACAAGCGCAAAAGGGGGCAGTCAAGGACCCTCTCTGTCTTCGAACAATCCTGCATCCATGAATGTGTATATGATGAAGGGTGATGCTTTTATATTGACTAGAGCACATGAATACAGTAAACCAAGCACTTATGAGAAGGGAAAATAAGCCGAAATCCCATCTCTTCCTCTCCATATCAAGAAGACTTTGGGAAAACAATGACACGCATCCCAAAAGTTGTGTTCAAGAAATATTATCACAACCCAAACGCAAGGGCCGCCCAATAATATTCTATGGTGGAGGATTTGTCCCAAACCCCTTATGCGATGTCCACTTTGGAAGTCCTCCAAAGCTGCCCTTCCTAGAGGAAAGCTTTGTTAGCCACTTTAGGATCTACCGAGAATTATAATCCGGGTACAATCATGCAAGATACAACCGAATTAAAACCTCATCTGCTTTACCATGTAGCATTTCAGATAGTAGTGGCTTACCCCACGAAAACTTTTACTCGGAACATTTTCTGCATGATGGTTGATGAGGGCACCTTGACATGCGTTATGTCATTGGCATGTTGGAAGGCCATTAGATAGCCCGTTTTGTCTCTGTCACCTACTCTTCTCAATGATTTCGATGGTCATTCATTCTAACCACATGGTATCATTCCATCTTTCCCCATGCAGTTAGGAGGGAAGACTGTGTGCATCGAGGTAGAAGTAGTCGATGCATCCCTTGACTACAATCTCTTGTTAGGAAGGATTTGGACTTATGCCATGCAAGTAGTGTTTGCTACAGTTTTTCGGGTTTTGTTGTTTCCACACGAGGACCAGATTGTGACCATTGATCAATTGTATTTCTCTAGACCTAACCCTTCACTGGGGGCATCCACGGTCCCGATGATTGATAATCCCCAACTGGGCGTAGTCAATGTAGGGGTTGGTTTGTGCCCATATTTTATGGGTACCTTTGATTACCCACCCCCTCAAGGCGATGTCAATTTCATATCCGACCACCATATTTTTCCAAGTTTCATCATTTCACACAACTTACGTCATCGATCCATGGATACTTCCTTCCCCATTAGCCACGATGGAAGGGACAGGGCACCCTGGCATGTCTATGCCGTTGTCTGCAATTGAAGTATTGTACTCTTTAGTCCAACAAGCTTCAGCCGACACCGATCCAACTCCTGCACAAGAGTTAGATCAGATTCTAGAGCCTATTTGGGCTCAAGGTTCTCTCGCTGATACCGACATGTTAGACTTAGTCTTGCCCTCCGAAAAAGAAATAATTGAAGCAATGACTACTCCAGCCAAACCCTGGGACGATCTCCATCATCGATCATACTTCCTCCCAGAGTTAAGAAGAATCAAAGAAGGAGAATTTACCTTAACTATGATTGGAGATAGGTCTTGTCCTATTAATCCCTTAGCTACACATGAGGTTTATGCCGAGGGTAATATGGAAACTATCGCTGAAACTATACCGATTAATATCTCCAGAACCCCTGGCATTGTGGAGAATGTTTTCATCGGAGTTGACTATTCCCCCGAAGAGATTCAAGTCTACACAAATCTTTTTAAATAATTCCGTAACGTTTTTTCCTAGTCTTACAAGGAAATCCAGGCATTGATCCAAAAATAGTCGAACATGAAATCATAACTTCATGATGCCAAGACAGTTCCGAAGAAGCTTTGTCTAGTTAATCCTAGGAAAGCAACAACCATTAAGGTTGAAGTCGAGAAATTTCTCAAAGCTGGTTTTATCTAACCTATCCATCTGACCCAATGGGTGTCAAGTCCGGTGCCAGTCAACAAGAAACAGGGCACAATTCACGTATGTATGGACTTCCATGATTTAAACAAGGCCTATCCAAAAGATAATTTTCCCACACCATTCATTGACCAGATAATCGATGAATGTGCAGGTTGCGAGGCCTTTTATTTCATGGATGTTTTTTTGGGATATAATCAGATACAAATCAAACCCAAAGATCAGCAGAAAATGACATTCATTTTTCCATGGGGTACATTCGTGTATTGTAAGATGCCTTTTGATCTCAAAAATTCTGGAGCAGCCTTTCAACGGGCCATGTATTTTTCTTTCCATGATCTCAAGCATATAGTCGAGGCCTATTTAGATTATTTAGCATCTCGATCTTGCAAGAGAACAGATCATCCCACACACCTCTAAATTATCTTTGAGCGATGTCGCTACTTCCAAATTCGCTTGAATCCCAACAAATAAATCTTTTGCGTAACATCAGGACGTTTGTTAGGTTTCATAGTGTCAACAATAGGGATCATTGTCGATTCCCTGAAGGTTGAGGCAATAGTTTAGTTGCCTGCCCCACACATAATCCTTCAACTTCAGAGTCTACAGGGCAAGGCCAAATTTTTTAGGCGTTTCATCGCCAACTACGCCGATATCACGAAGGGCTTTATGCACTTACTGAAGAAAGACGTTCCTTTTCATTGGGATGATGTCGCTCAACGCTCCTTCGAAGCATTGAAACATGCCCTTACAACTGCCCCTCTACTTCGACCACCCAACTATAACAAATATTTCTTATTATACTTGGCTACAGCAGAGTCAATCATCGACATGGTCTTAGCTCAGGAAGATGATTTTCTCTCAGAATATGTGATCGATTACCTGAGCCGAGGCCTCGTTGGACTGGAACTCAATTATTCTCATATCGAAAAACTTGCATTGGCAACAGTCCATGTTGTTCAACGGTTCCGTCATTATGTTTTGTTTTGCAAGACCCCAATCATTGCCATTGTGAATATGTTTCAATATGTATTGACACGATGTGTAATAGGCAGAAAGATTAGTAGATGGATAGTCATCCTCTAGGAATTTGACTTAGATTTCATTTCGGCAAAATCCAAAAATTCATTGGTCTTCGCAGAACTTATTTTGGAACTTTCATTCGAGTCAGGTGATGTTGTTCCCAAAGAATCACCTATTCAAGGAGATATGTTTTTGATAGAATCTTTGGACCCTTGGTATGAAGATATTCTAGTCTATCTCTAGACTTTGAAGTGCCCCACCCTTGCTTCTCATGATAAGTGTCGCCATATACATCATCAGGCCAAGAATTATCTCATCCTCAAGGACGTTCTCTATCGTCCAGGGGTATATTGCGTTCTTCCCCGATGCCTCACTCATGAAGAAGCGGAGCTCGTGCTTAATGATTGCCATACTGGAGCATGTGGCGGTCATTTTTTTGGGTTGGAAACAACCCAAAAGATTTTACGAGCCAGTTACTTCTGGTCGACACTAATCAAAGATTGTATCAAATCGGTCAAGAAGTGCCACCCGTGTCAGATCTTCTCTCGGAAGATGAGGGCACATCATGCTCCCATGTTTCCTGTCATCACAGTTGGTCCCTTCACCAAGTGGGGAATTGATTACACTACATGCAACCCTCCTTCAGCAAGGGGGCACCATTATATCATTGTAGTCGTAGACTACTTTACGAAGTGGGTTGAAGCTATGCCAACGTTTAATGATGATGGAGAGACTGCAGCTCTCTTTTTGTTCAACCAGATAATCACAAGGTTCGGCGTCCCAAGAGAGATTGTCACTGACCATGGTAGTCACTTTCAAAACCAAATGATGATCGAATTAACATAAAAGCTTGGATTGCGACAAGAACATTTGTCACCCTAATACCCCAAAGAAAATGGTCAGGTAGAAGCTGTAAATAAATCTCTTAAGACCATCCTACAATGAACGATCAACTCAGCCAAGTCAAATTGGAATTTGATGTTATACTCGGCATTATGGGCTTACCGAACATCTGTTAAGACTGCAACTGGTTTTTCACCTTTTCAACTTGTTTACGGGCTGGAAGCAGTCTTGCCTATAGAATGTCAGATCCCATCCCTAAAATTGGTAGCACAGTTACTACCAGACACTTCTCCACTTGAAGAACAGTTATTATACCTTGAGCAACTCAATGAGCAGCATCGTGATGCGGCCTTGGACAACAAGGCTCACAAACAAAATTCAAGTGTCAGTACGATCGGTTCGTTCGTCCTTGGATTTTCTCTAAAGGCAACGTTGTCTAGGTCTATGACCAAGATAAGGACCCCCTAGGGGCAGGCAAATTCAAACGCATGTGGTTCAGACCTTTCATCATAAAAGAGGTTCTTAAAAAGGGCGCTTATCATCTGGTTGAATTTGAGGTATATTCTTTAGCAGAGCCTAGAAATGGGCTCTGCCTCAAGAAATATTACTCGTAGGTAGGTCACCTTGGGTAGCTTTTTGTAACATATGTATAGTCTTTGTACTATCACTTTCTGGTTTCTTTTAGTATTATGAATGTGTCATTTTTTATATTATCTTTTGTCACTGTGGTAGATGTCAAGTGAATCTGAGGTGTTCATTGGGTACGCAGATGGTGCTAACCAACACACTTGGAGGCTTGCCTCCACAGCTTAGGTAATTTTTACACCTCATGGCCAGTTATTATCTTCTGGAGGTATATGTTTAGGCGACACCACAAACATTGTCACCGAGTATAGTGCAGTTATTGAGTAGCTTCGTGACACCCTGTCATTTGGTATTTCTCATCCCTGGGTCTATTTAGATGCTTAGTTGGTTGTGTCTCAGTTAAATAGAGTCTACCGTGTTCATGATCCAACTTTACACCGACGATTCCTTAGGGTACGTCTCTTAGAACAAAGATTTGATTATATTACATATTTTCATGTTCCTAGGAGATTAAACCAAGTTACAGATACTCTAGCTAATCAAATTTTAGACTGCCATCTCGCACACATATAAAAAGACGTACACATAAACATGTAAATACATTTTTAAAGGCAAATATGATCCATAAAACACAAAAAGACACAAAAATCCATATATAATATTATAATCATCAGAGTACATAGGTGGATGCAAGTGCCTCAAAAATATGACCAATAATGAGTAATGGGGCTTATGCTGTCAAAAAATATATACAAGTAGAGCTCTCAGCATGTGAAAAGTCTAGACTAACTAAGGTCAAGGCCTATGGGTCCTGTTGTAATAATCAATAACATTTTCCAAACGCCGGAACAATCGGACCCACTTCCGTGGTGCCACTACTACATGAGGTTGCATAGATGGTGGCAGATCCTCAATCTCTGCCATGGGGATGGTGCAAGTGAGCGAGGTAAAATTTCTCTCAACTCATCTCAAAACCCTCTCAGCCTCACCAACTAAAATCTCTCCTACTCTTGTTGGTCCCCCTGCGGCGGCAGGTGTGGCCCCTAGCCGAGGACGATGTTTGTTCCTCACATAATCTGCAGGTCGCACCAGTCCCACATCTACACACAATAGACACATATCTGTCCAATATTCTGGTATAAAAAAATGATATATATAAAAACAACATAAAAATTATATATGTTTCAAAAAAAAAAACATGAGGCAAACTTACCCATCTCGCCTTGCTCCTCACTTGGAGGTACAGGGATCTCAGGATCTCTCGAGAAATCAATCCCAACATAGGGATAATCCTCTATGACTGGGATCTGCCGCGACAACCAAGAAAAAAAGTCATCATTAAAGGACTCATTGGTCCTTCCACCACCATGTCATGGCAACAACACTGTCCATATGAAAACTTTAAGAAGAGAGGCTTGATGTCCTCGTACCACCACTCAAGGACTGAAACTAGGAACTCTTTCAAAGAAGAAAGAGCATAGAATCGTCCCGAACCCGAAGTTCCTCTGCGTCTGCAACCGACAATCTGTCAACTACCTCTTCATACAATCCAGTAGTGTAGTGCTCCAGTCAAATATCTATGCATTTAAGCATTGGATTGCACAGTTCATTTGTGCACGAGATGCCTGATGTAGAGCCACAAAACCATTCATCCACCCAATAAGCAACAAAATCGCCCGCAGTGATAAATCGATGATCCTGCTTATTGGCACCTGCGAGCTTGATTGGTATGTACCTACCTCACAAAGAAGTCCTATTAGTTCCGATATATTGTGAGGCCCAGCAGGAAATGTCCAGAAATTGACTGGTTCCCCTCTCCTGGAGAGGCCAGTCAAAAAGTATATATCCTCTGTAGTGGGCACCAGTGACTACCCCTCTATCATAAAAGCTTCTGCGTCAGGGTGCCAATATTCAACCAAGGCATTGAGTAGCCTAGGTTGTTCTCTCATGAAAGGACACAAAAAGAACTTGATCAAGACACATTGCATTAACACCACCATAGCGTTAGGGTGTTCCCTAACTAGTGCGTTAATATCTTTGTGCCCTCGTTCAATCCATTGCACATACATCCTGCACATGGGAAAACTTTTAGAGGGTTAGGCCTTGCTTTTTAAACCTTTTATTCACTCATTGGAGGGTCCATGTGGGCTGTTGTGATGACAATCATGTGTACACGTGCTCTGACATCAGACAGAGTGAGTGTACACATGGGGTGTCATAAGACAACCTGTGTGGACTTAGGGCCGACCTTTTAGAGGTCGATGCCCCCCCAAAAACCAAATTAAATTCATATATAAAGAATTAAAAGGCAAAAGAAGGTAGTTTATACTTACTTGGTCCAGACAGATGGTCATTTTGTCCATTGTAGCTCCTGGAATCACCACTTTTACCAAAGGGGGTTTTTTGTGCCAGAGTCAATTTCCAAATCAGCAATGGTGATAATGAGTTGCCAGCTTCTATTTATAGAATTTTTGGCCCCTTTTTGTCACTTTTTGGCCCCCCTTATCATTTTCTTTGAATTGAAAACCATTTAGAGTGATTCAAGAGTTTCTATGGAAAGTTACTTTCAGGTATCAAGACATTTTTTTGGAGTTTTGGGTCACTTTTGACGGTCCGTGGGTAAAAATCTTAGATGGTCAACTTGAGAATATAAGATAGGTTTCCACCCCTACTTTTGTATCTCATTTCCTTTATCCCTTTTCCATAGGATAGATCCCACTAGATTGTGACATGGAACCATCATTACTTATTTAGAAGTGTCACGATTTGGTGGTAGAGCTTACCGAAACATGGATGTCCTAGGTAGATCCTGGTTGCATTATGGTGTCCATACTGTCACTAATGACTGTAGGCTCAGGAGTCCTTTTATTTTTTCCTGATTACGAGTTTGAGCCTCATTTGCATGAGTCTTTATCACTCTTGACCTCACCCTCAGGACTCCCAAAACATAACGGGTCTTCTTTTAATCCCTTTTCAGACCCTCTAAACATGAAAAGATTGTCGAGCGATCTTGTGGCCTTTCACGCTCGTTAAACTAAAATTTGAAATCACGTCTATCCGGAAGTATTTTACGTATTTTTCGGTCCAAACGGTCAACTGTACAAACAAAGGTATACTCTAGAGGCTTCGGGTCCCTAGAAGAGTACCCTCAGGTACAATTTTACCCCTTTTTCGGGCCCGAGGGACTAAATTTACGAAAAAGGAACCCCCACGGAGTCCATAGTTAAGCTCTTTTCAAACTCTCTAAAATTGAAAAGTTCGCCGAGTGAACTTATTCTTTCACACTCGTTAAAATGGTCCAGAAGAACATTCCTGACGGATTCCATAGTTAAGCTTTTTTTAGACTCCTTAAAAATGAAAAAATGGATGAGTGATCTTGTCTTTATCACACTCGTTAAAATGGTTTTGAATAGATGACTTGTCAGTGCTAGTTTACCCCTTTTTCGAATCGACTAGACTACCTTCGAAAAAGGTACCCCATTAGAGTCTCCTTTTACATTTTTTTAGACTCTCTAAATATGAAAAACCGTCGAGCTTTCCTTCTCTGGGCTCGTTAAAATTACATCGAAGGACATTACCATTGTGTGTTTTATTAATCGCATTTTCATACCCGCGTCTTTGACCTAATGCCAGCTCCATGTTGCTCTCAACTGAACCATCTGAAGCATGCCTTATACGCAATCCCTGTAGCACTTTGCCCTAAGCATCCCTGTGTTCCGTGTGCTTGGAACTAGTATGTTTGCGACACTCGATCCTCCTTTGTAACGTAGCATTCTTTTATTCTTTTTCAAGCTTTCCAACATTATTGAAAAAGACAAAAAAAAAATCAAATATACCCCAAAAAGAGGAAGGGAGAAGTATTTTCTTTTTATTTGGCAGCACAATGAGTCGCCTTTGGACAAAGCACATCCTTCCGTTTGTTTTTCAAGCTCTAGGATTTAATATGAACTTAGGAGGTTGTTCTCGATACATAGAGTTGTGTCCTCCTCCGTTTGGTTATTCTTCCAAACATATGGAGAGTTTGTGTTGCCTCCTACATCGTGAACTTATGTCAAATTCCATGCTGCCTAAGTCTCATCATTTGTCGTGCTATTTCCCAAGGGAATTTCTACCAAGCCTGAGTCAGCCCCTTTGCAGTTTGTCTCTTTCCCTCATGCCCAGCCATCCTCCAAGTCCAAACAAGTCTTTGTTCGAAATCAATGAATCCTTCAGTCTGATCATCAAGATTCTCTAGTCCATGACCAATGAGTCGTCAAAGACCTCTGGGTAGTGAAGTTGTACAATCATATTACACTCCTACCCGAGTTTTGAAGATTTTGAAGTTGTTTCTCGACCTCTGAAGACCTCATCTCCATCCATCAGGCCCTATCAACTTCTAGAATATTGATACTCTACATGTATATCTTTTGATTTTGAGATGTAGCTCCGTTGTGTATTGCTCGTGGATACACTTTATATAGTTATAAGACATGGATCTATAGTGTATTTGATTAGTAGCCATGATTTTATTTCATCCCGAGCATGGGTATGCTCGCCTCGGTGAGAAAATTATTATTTTGCAGAAGGCACCTCTCAATTTCTGGTCCCTGGGCTCACTTGTTTGGAACATTGGTGAAGATTGTTAATGTATTTCGGCCATCAGATGCTCTTCTGACCTCACACATTAGGGGGCATCTGTTATAACCCTAATTTATAGCAGACATGCTTACCTGGCATCAGGCCATCTCAGATTCCTTCTTTGCCAAAACACTACTAAACAACTCTTCTTAAAAACCCCTTTTATAAAATCCCACGTGCCCTGCTCCATTACTACACACGTGTACATGCGAGCTGACCCAAGACAGCCTGCATGTACCTAAAAAATCATGAAAAAAGGAATGTTGTTGATGGAACACACAGCTTTGGGTAAGTTAACTAAACCTTTCTTCCATGCATGGNGTGAAGATTGTTAATGTATTTCGGCCATCAGATGCTCTTCTAACCTCACACATTAGGGGGCATCTGTTATAACCCTAATTTATAGCAGACATGCTTACCTGGCATCAGGCCATCTCAGATTCCTTCTTTGCCAAAACACTACTGAACAACTCTTCTTAAAAACCCCTTTTATAAAATCCCACGTGCCCTGCTCCATTACTACACACGTGTACATGCGAGTTGACCCAAGACAGCCTGCGTGTACCTAAAAAATCATGAAAAAAGGAAAGTTGTTGATGGAACACACAGCTTTGGGTAAGTTAACTAAACCTTTCTTCCATGCATGGACAGTCATTCGACCAAATACCTAGCTCCTTCTAACCTATAAAAGAAGGGGTAGGGGTCCCATTTGAAAGGAGGAGAATCATAGTAAAGAAACTATACCCGATTAAGCATTCCCTTTGTCCCAACCTTTAGCCATCCTTGTCCAAACAAAAGTATAGAGAAAATAAGTTGGAAGATAGTGGAAGAAGAGCCCAGGACCAGGATCGAGGAGCAGTAGCCGACTTTATCATTGTAAGGTATCATTGTGAAGTTAATAAAAGAATTGCTTTTCCCGTCCCACCATATGAGATTGTCATTATTGGAATATTGATTGTATGATTGATTAAATCTCTAACCCGTTAGTTCATAGATGAAATTCATGTGGAGTTATTTGTTTGTCTTTAGTGAATTCAGGTCAGCATTGGGAGGAGAGTTGCAGTCAAAGAATGACCAAGCGCGCAAAGGGATCGACATCAAACATGAAAAATAAGGTACGTCAACTTAATCTCTTGATCCTTGTATTTACATATGAGTAATGGGGATTTAGGCATGAGATGATGGTAAAAAGTAAGAATATTTAGGTCATTTCTGCATGCATGATAAAACCCTTAGTGCTAGTCTGTAGGAGGGATTTCCCACCCACAACAACTAGATTGAGAATAAATCAGCTCTAGCTGTTGAGCTCTCATTATCGCTTCTTCTTCTGAAAAGACCCCTGAGGTTGCAACGTCTTTAGATAACTGGGGTACCAAAGACTTAAGGAACCACTCAAGCGGGAATGTTGGTGGGACTGGTACTTTTATCAAACTCTTCTAGCATCTCCATTCTTGGATGTGATCTGAGATATGGTCCGCTTTTGTCTACTAAAAGTTGGCCAACAATTCGGTGTCGACGTCATATCTCATAGGTAATTGGAAATGGTTTAAGAAAGCCATTGCAAATTAGTTGAAGGAAGAGTATCTTGAGCAGTCGAGCTCGATGCACCATTTCTCCGCACTTTCGATGAAAGTGCGTTGAAACAAATGCAACTGGAAGGAGTCGTCTCTCAAAGAGTTGGACGAGCACCATAAATGGAAGGTAGTCACATGATCATCTGGATCTTCATTAGGCTTAGCCTTGAACTTTGGAATGTCCGAAGGCAACTTGGTCGGCATAGGAGGCCAACGCGAATCATGACAGATGGGGTCGTTTAATAACCTTGTCAAGTTTGGCAAGTGAAGAGTTTCCAGAAATGGTAATTTGGGATGTTGATTATAACTAGGGAAAAAGGAGCCTGCAGTTTGGATGGCACTAGGTTGCCAGGAAAATTTAGGTTGTTGTCCATGGTTCTGGTAATAACCATGGTCATGACCAATGTACAGATTTTTCTCTTATTGAGACGTCATCGGCTGACTCCCATAATAGGACGTAAAGGGTTGGGCTTGTGTCGCATTCCAAGGATTTTTGGAAGGGTTTCCCCCTGCCGATCCGACGGGCATAGGTGTTGAGCCTTGCCTGAGGTTCCATTGGCTATGGAATGGGTTTCCCTTGATCAACATTCCTGACAAGGGAATTGATCCCTGCCACGGATTCCAAAGTCCTTGTGAGGAAGGAATTCCTAAGTTTTCCCCCTGTGTAGGAATAGTACCCTGCATAGCATTCTATTGTACATAACCAGGGTTGCCCCCGGCCAAGATGGAAGCTGATGAGAATGCATTGTTACCAAATGCCCAAAACAAAGAGAACGGTTTCGAACCTACCAGCATGTTATAAGAAGGAACTCCTTGACTACCTGCTCC
>JASDQU010219740.1:7000-17712 GCA_032191745.1 Picea mariana
TTAGTGTGGCAACATATGGAGGACCAAAGTTTCCAAATGAAGGAAAGGTATAAGGTTCCCCAGAAGAAGGGGTTCCTCCATTGGTACTCCCAGGATTTGATGCCATTAACACTGAATCGACCTAAGGTCCACTAAGTAAAAGAAACAACATATGCTAATAGGATCTAAGAATCACAACCAAGCAAACAGGACCTTCTCTCGATGATCGTACTAGTTGGTGATGAAATCCAACGTCGTGTGATCAAGTCCAGAAGGTGTGGGGATAGGGTGGAACAGTTGCAATGGTGACCTGCTTAACAGACTTATGCCTTGGTGCAAGCATCCATGCAGTAATTGTGGATTTACCCTCCAAGGAGCCCGAGTGAGTTTGACCAATGTCTTCTCCAGGTACAGTGAGACTTCCCGTCACCGTCACCTTGTGTAAGACCCTAAATATTATGGCCACTAAGGTTACCAATTCGCAGTCAGCCCCTGGGCGGGACCAGTCGACAATCCGATCCGAACGTATGGGCAGGGTATCAAGCCCGAAATCAACTAAAAGACTTCCACGCAATAATTGTGGATTTACCTTGAAGTGATCCCCATAATATGATCTGACCACCACAATCAGTTAAACCATGGAGGGTTAGTCCCCGTAGCTCACCCGAATGCGACCTCGTGCGTAACCCTTGTGTGAGAGGGGGATCCCAGGCAGACTTATACGATGATTGGATTTGACTCTCCCTAACTCAGGATGCTACTGTTTGTTTTGGAAACTTTGGAGAGTTATGCTCACAGCCTAATCCAAAGTACTAAGCCTAATCTACTATTGGTGGAGGATCCTAGAAAACAAAAAGTTCTAAATAATTTTTAATTAGCGTTGAATTTTATAGCTGTTCTTTACTCAGAAAGGGGGTGGATGGAAGTGAAACGAATGGAATTATGACTCAGTCCCAAAAATGCATAAAAAATGATAAGAATTCGTTTCTTTTCGATGAACATCTATCTAAGGGAGAGAGAGAGAGTTCTTTTCACTAAAAAGCACTGATAAGGAGTGTCCTCAACCAAGTTTTCTTCAATCAAATCCTGATGTGATGCTAAAACTTTTTAGATGCCTTCTAACATGCACAATCAATCATGAAGATGCTTTTTATTGTTTGCATATGAATAATGATCAATTCAACACAATGATCGTCTTGCTAATTATTGTCTTGTATGAATGAAAATCAAACTAGCACAAGCAAAAGTCATACAAACAATACACCCTTTCGTTGCAATCAAAACGAAAAGCGAAAGAAAAGAAGCAATCAAAGAGAAAACAAACTTCACACCCAAAAGAAAAAGTTGAAGAACAATGATCTTGACTAAAATTAAGATGAAGATATCTGTAGGCCTTTGATGACCTTCACTAGGGTTTTTTATTCAGTTAATCAGAGAGAAAGACAATGCATGGGTTTCGGACTCCAAACAACAGAAAAACTCAATAACAATAGTGAAGAAGGCTACAAAATCCAAATAGTAAGATGTTCATTCTTCAAAACGACAGATGTTAAGGCTGAAAGAGAAGAAGCATTGACTCACAAGGTTACCCAACAGGAGAGACACAGAGGCAAAACCCAGAAAAAGTAATTCTGGAAGGTTTATTGGCCAAAGGAGGGCTGGCGCTCTGTTGCCAAAGGAAAGGAGTGTTATAGCGCTCTGTGCAAATCTATTAGGGAGCGTTGGTGCTCTGTTAACACAGGGGCAGGGGCGCCAGGTTCAAAAACTCCCAGAAATGTCAAAAAATTCAAAAAATTGCAATTCGATTTCGACAATTAGGCTGAGTATGATGGGGTAGGGATCCAATCAGCTCATGAAACCAATCAAAAGAGAAGTTAACCAGGTCTGAAACAATCAAGGGGTATAACTAGGTCAATGAGGAGAAATCAAAACAAGAAGTTTCAATTTGAGGCTATCTCCCCAGCGGAGTTGCCAGTTTCTGTTGTAGGAAAATCTCCCTGCGGACAGGTAGATTGCCTTAAAGAGCTTGACCCTAACTCTAAGACAGAAAATGCTTAACGTGGACATTGACTTCCTTTCAAATCTATACAAACTAACACATGAGAAGGAAGGAAAACAGAAGTACCTCTTTATCGACGTTTGTCCCTGCACGCTCCGAGTTGAGCTTCAATCCTTTGCTCCTCGCTGAGTCCTATAGACAAACAAGATACAACCGCTTCCTACTCTATTGATATTAGCTTGAAAACAGATCTATCTATCCATGATAAGTTCATGTAACATTAGACACAAACGAGAAAGAAACAGGCCAAGTGTGTCATATTAATGAGAATAACGACAGCAGTACTTACAATCGTAGATGCGAATGCGACAACTTCGCCGAGTCCCCTTTGTCTAACCCTTGCCCGAAAGATCCACAACCTGAATAACAACATCTTCACTGATCACTCTCCTTTGGCTGACTGTGTGTTTCCTATGAGATCATAGGTTTCATGCTAGCAATTCTTCCCCCTTTCGACCATCATAGAGCCTGCTTATATAGGTTAAGAGGAGCTTAACCTCTTGAGTTATCTTTAGAACAAGTCGGGGAACTTCCTCCTCAGAGCAGGGATCTCTTGATGAAACCAAGAATTCGAATGCAACTGCCTCCTAATCTTGAAAGATCCTCCCCTTATTCTCCTCAATGGGCCAACTACTACCTTAGATTAGGCAGTGCTCCTTCAAAAGGGGCATCATAGCGCTGTAGCGCTCCCTGAGAAGCTTTAGGGGAGCGCCAACACCCTAAAGGTGGGTAGCACTCCTTCAGAGGGGGCAGGGGAGCATTATAACGCTCCCTGAAGCCTTATAGGGGAGTGCCAGCGCTTCCTAGGCTGATATAAGGGAGAGCTCTCCCCTAAAACCTTTGATCAGAAGCTCTCTTTAGGTGTTAAGAGTTGCTTGACTTCAGTTAACCAGTTCTCCTTCTCCAAACCCAGTGTATGAGATGTTTTAAGTGCCTCCATAGTGTCGTCGTCAAGGCAGTATGCTTGAACAGCGTTTGCGACACTTATGAACAACTTGCGACATTTGCGAAAGTTGTACAGAAGATGCGACACTTACGACAATTGAGAGGAATATGCGACACTTATCCAATTGAGTAAATTTGACGTGTAACAGGTCCCGCAATTGAAACCGTGGTATAGTAAAAGAGCTACATGGCATCACCAAGTGTATTGCGGGATGAAAAGTAGTTTACTTCAAACCACCCCCTCACACCCCCTCAAAAGAAACATAAAAGGACATTGGAGCAACACCTGTCATCCACATCATGTATCACGTTCACCCTCCAGCATGTCACACCTCCCACATCGATTTCCCCACTTACCTCCATTGCATTTCATTTTTTCACAGACGATTACTTTTCCTATGTCTGTTATCCATCTCTTGACGAACCATGCATAGTTATCCATTTGATTAGCCTTCTCCCTCTGAAGAAGCGTTTCTCCCAGCAGGTGAAGAGACAAGAGAAAATGATAGTGAAGCCCATCGATTTTTACACCCTGTCATTTCATTTTAGATATAGTTGGATATTGTAAGAAGTCCAACCGTTTTGAGTTGTGGAAAATTTTGTATAAATGCACAGATTCAAGATCTGCATGGGGCTGCTTCTTGCCGAATGTAATAGAGAAAACTCTACTTTGAGTATTAATACAAGTGCAGACAGAGATTCCAAATTTTGTTCAGTTTGGGCTATGTGTTTCTCCTGTATTTCCATATTTCCATATTTCTATATGCAATTCCTTGATAAATGTTTAATTTCAATTTAGTACAACAACTATTGCAATCTTACTGCATCGGTAATTCGTTAAGTGAGCAATTTTTCCTCTGCATTTACTGTGAGTAAATCAAGACCTGCAAGTTGTGTGGATTACTGTAATTTATACTTTATCCAAGGGTGTGTTATCTATTTTCTTCTACTGCAACAAGGTGAGACTCTTCAATAATTAATGCCTTGCTTTGTTTAACAATTTTGTAAGTTTCTCTCACTCCATTCAATATTAAAATTGTGACGCAGACAACGAAATAAGCCTCTATGCTATCATATTGTTAATTTCATTTAAGGAATTTTTCTCATATAACTAAGGTGGAAAAAATCACTCTCTAAAAATACTCTCTTTAAACTTTCCTGATGCTTGGCATTACTCTTTGAGACTTAATTTTAATCTTAGGACCAACATCCTTTTTGCACCATTGTCGGGGACGAAGAAATGAAGTTATTTTTTCTTGGGAAAATGACAAGGTAAGTTTCTATCTTTGATAGTGAACAAATATTGAATACACAAGTAAGGGTGGATTCTTTTGGTTTATTTCAACTTACCTTCCATTACTCAAGAAAGTGGAGGCATTGTTTCTCATTTACAGAGCAATCATCAATGTCCCTACCTGTGTCAGTGTCAAACTCTTGAGATGGCACAAGGAGTGGGTAAAGCGGGGGAATCTAGGAGAAATAAGGGTAAGGCATGGGGTAGCAATGCATCCTCCTCTTGAGCCCAGGCATGATGACCAAGGAAGCATTTGAAGCTGACCAATCAAAGATGAGATACAAGGAAAAGTGTTTGGTCAGAGTGAAGGAGGAGGTGGAGGAAGTGGAGGCTCCAATGATATCTAAGCTAGAATCAATGTTGAATGCTAAATTTCTTGAGGAGGTACGAGAATGGGTGGAGCACTTTGTCTATTCGTGGACTCGGGATACGAAGTATTTTCATATTGTTGAGACATATTAGTTGGTCAAGACTTTGGTGACCCAAGCACTGGAAAAGACCAAGGAGGACCAACAAGAAATTCTCCACACCCTTAGAATTTTCAAAGGTAAATTCAAAGTGATATGCAACACTATGTTCGAGGTTAGGATTACCATTTCTCAGGTGATGGGAGAGGATAAGAATGGAAAACAGAGGGATGGATCTAGAAGCTTAGTGGGGACAAAGGGAAATACAATTGAGGTTAATAAAGCTCCACAACAACCAGAGTAGGCACAAGCTAGGAAGGGGAATATTGAGCTAGTGTTAGAGGTTGCTAAGGGGGATTCCACACTTTCCCAATAAGTGAATAATGGGTATGTGTTTTTTAGTTAGGTGAGTAGTATGCATAGTTGTCTACTATTAAGGTTTAAAATATACTTTCACTGAGGATAAAATTGATGAAATACTATACTTTGATGATGGTATGAAAATCTGTTTGCTGTGTACGCAGATCCCAACTAAAAAGGTGCATGTATAACTTTTTGTATATAATAAATAAATGATGAAAAACAAAAATTATTTTTCAATTCAAATCTAATATAAATAAGAAAATATCATTTGATTATTATTTTTAGTTATATATATAAAATTAACACTTACAAAATTTGTTTAACATTTTAATTTTTTTAATTTTTTATATAAAATAAAATTTTAAATATATAATAATGATATAATGGTGTAATTTAACCACTCAAATTATAAATTCGACAACTCAAACCTACAATTGCATAATAATTTAAACTACACATCCAACACCCATTTATTTATAATTGAAATGGATAAAATACCGTTTATGTTTGAGTTATCTTGACACAATACCTTCCATTCCATTCAATGAGATATACATACAAAGTGAATGCAACTTACGATGTGCAATGGATATTCATAACTGGCAGAGGTCCTACCGCAATGAATATGAATATGATGTCAGGAAGGCCCTACAGCAATAAATATGAAAATGTCATGGCTCACCTCTGTGCAGGGCGGTCAGGTTTATTGGATGAGCAGTCACTCTCGTCGAGTCGCTCTTTCTTCTTTTCAATGCAACAATTGCATTTGCTTTTACATCTTTATTCGTTTCCATATTTCGTATAGGTTGCGGGCGTGAATAAAAGGACACTGGTCCCTGAAAGAGAATATAATGGTTTTCTTTGTTCCTTCTTTATCGCTGCAAACGCATTACTCGCTTGATTGGTAATTCCTTTCAGACAGATTAATTGAATGGCATCTGACTCTAAAATGGATGATCATTTCTATATCTACTGATTTTCTCTCGTTTGTTTTTTTGTGCGATATAATTTCATATCTTATAATATTAAATACCCTACCATCTGATATATATTAATTATTGAAAGAGTATACAGTTTAGGTTGTACATTCATTTGATGCGCAGGTATGGTGGTGATGGCACTGGCGTGTAATTGAGTCTAATATCGCTACCTTTGCCTTCATTTTCTGTCCATCTCTTTCATATAATTGAAAGAGAAATGAACGGTCAGATGTACAGTATCCAAAACTGAACTGAATAAAACCAATACGGTGATTTTCTCCTCTCAAATAATCTGACCCAACCAAAACAGAGCCTTTAGTCGGTGTGTGTGAGATTCCGTTCTCCACGCGCCCCACGACAGTTTCACGTGAAAGAATCTAAAGCCAATACGTAAGAATTTTCATCCCGTTCAGACAAAAAAAAAAGGGTGGTTTTTCTTAGAAAAATTAAAAAACACGGGAACAGAATAATAATAGGTTATAAAACTGCAATCTGCAAATCATAGGGAATGGCCATAAGCCACAATTTTGAAACGTGCCATCAATCTGTTTTGCATGAATAGATGCTGAGAAATATAGACCTTATTTGTTTAAGCAATAGTTTAATACAAGGAAGAGCACTGTAATATCTCCGTTGGACGGTCCTTGGATTTCTATTTTCAGAGAGATTAGGGATTACTGGCAGTTTCCATGGCCAAGACGATCAGTTGATAAAGACAATGCAACAAATAGCTGTTACTTGGAAATTAAATAAGTCTTAAACAGAAAACAAAAGAAGTTGCAACACTCCAAAAGAAAAAATATAAATAAAAGATATGAAGTATGAAAAAAATCATAACAGTTCAGCAAATGAAATGAAATTATATATATATATACTAAGTCAACTAAGGGTTATTTTGCCTTACTAATTTTATTTAAAGAGGTCCCTATCACCTCCATTTTACCCATCCTAGAAACTAATGGTAATATTAAATTCTTAAATTTTTAACATTACTTCAATTTTTAACATTACTATTAACTGTTTCAGGATGTTTGAGAGTGGTTCCAATCTCATTGGACTTCATATGGAGAAAGTAGAATTTTAGGTCCCATTCAAAATTCAGCAGACTTACGGTTTTCAGGATTTCAAAATTGGCAGGATTGTAATGTTTCCACTGGATTCTATCATGTTTCTTTTTTTTTGACAAAAACGTTTAGCGGTTTATATTAGTTGTGGGCTAGCCACTAATCGGTTACAGACTGGCAGGGCTTCACTGAGCAGCTGCCTACACTAAGCTAATATGCATTACTAAATTGCCAGATTAACAAACACCCCCAAAACTAGTTCAGATACCTGAAACCAGACTTATTTTAAAGCCTTGGCTTCTATACAAAATGCCAAGGTGCTTGAAAGGGTAGTAATCCCTACAGATCAAGAAGCTAACTACTGTTTGGGGTCCTTCCCCCATTCGATGTTTAACTTGGACATTTTTCCTTCAAGTTGACCGATTCTTTCCTCAAATTCATCTTTTGGGCTTTTCAGCTCCTGGTGTAGCTGGCCAAGTTCCTCTGTGAATCCAATTTTAACTGTAGTGATATCCTGCTCCAATTGCTCCAACTGCTTGCCTGCATTCATGTTTAAGTTCTCCAAGAGGTCAAGTTGATACTGGAGTGTCTGCTTCAGTTTTCCCAGCGTCTCATCTAGCTGCTTCAGTCGCTCCTCTATAGTGAGATTCCGGCTGGAGCTTGCGACCATCTCTTCTCCTCTTGCTCTCGTGCTCTGAATCCTCTCCTTCTGCTCTCTCCACGGCTGAGAATGGGTCTGCTCTTGAGCTGAGGGCACAAGCGGATTTATTCTTACTCTCCCTTATTTCATCATTTCGTCCATCGATGCTTTCCCCAAGAGGTATGGGGGGGTGATCTTGCTGTCTCCTTTATGCATGTGAACCGATTTTTTGGGCCGTCCTCTGCCCGAGTTACACAGTCCCGCGCACCTTCATTGGATGAGTCCTCGCACTGTCTTTTCCTGTCCCCTTCTTGCAACTTGCGTGGGATTTCTTTTGGGCGTGAGGTCGGATCATGGTAGATCCACCATGGAGGGTTGGTCGTTTATAATCATTCGTCCTTGTGCTAGTACAGCACCCCTGTTTGCCTCCTCGTCCGCATTTTTATTCAGCTCCCTTAGGACATGGAACACTTGGAACGAGTCAAATCCTTTAAGGAGTAGGCGTATTCTGGCCAGCAAGTTATTGAGTTTTGCACTTTGGGTTTCTTTAGATTGGGCTATAGCGCTAATTAACATGCGGGAGTCTCCTATGATAATCAAATTTCGGATTCCATTGCTTTTGGATTGGCACAGGCCTTGCCAGAGTGCCATTGCTTCTGCATGGTTGTTGGTGGCGATGCCTAGGCCTATCGTGTATCGCACCATGAATTATGCATTTGGCTTCACAATTATTCCTCCTCCTCCTGCTTGACCTGGGTTGCCCTTTGAGGCTCCGTCAAAGGATAGGATGTGGGTTTTCCTTTCGCTTTTCCAATTGTCGAATTCGCTCATTCCTGTCCTTATTTCCCAATGCTCTTGGGTTGTGGTTTTGGCTGTGTTCCCGGTTTGCAGTTGAATTTGGAATTGGTCCATCCAAAGCTCTTCTTGTTCTTCCATCTCCCTACTATAATTAGATTGACGGTGAGAGCTAGCCCATTCACCAAATAGAGATCTAATCTTTGCGCTTACTAGAGAGGCCCTCCTTTCCTTATCTCTAAAAATTATGTTATTTCTTTCCAACCAAAGCCCCCAAAGGATGAACCTTGGGATTGCTTTCCATAGCCTCGAGACAGCGCTTTGCTTCTTCAATTGGAACGGCTAAAGAGTAGTCCAGCTTTGGAGGAGGGAATTAATATCTTGGGGAAGAAGAAGGTCCTTTTGCAACCCAACTGCCAACTTCCAAACTTCTTTTGAATAGCTACAGTTAAGAAGGAGATGATCAGTGGTTTCCTCAGCTTGCTGACACAGGGGGCACCTGAAGGGGCCCTCCCAACCTTTCTTTTGGAGGTTTTCCCCTGTTTGGATGCTGCTGTGGCTTAGAGTCCAGAGGAACAGGTCTATTTTGGGAATGGTTTTTGTATTCTAGATGGGTTTCCATAAGGCTGGGTTGGATGGAACATGAGGGATGTTTCGGAAGGTGTTATATCCCTATGAGGTGGACTAGGGTTTAGCATTCCTTCCCCATCCTCTCTCATCTTTCCCCTTTTTTCTTATGGGGGCTTTTCCCTGCAGGCTGAGTTTTAGGGAGCACCACTCAATTTCTAAGTCCAGGGGTAGGTTGCTCACTGCCCAACCTTGCCACGATTTGTGTCTGTCAGTCCCCCATGTAGAGATGTCAAAGAGCATCTTTAGATTTTGCCCGTCCATCCATCATTTTAGTCGTTGTAGGTTCTGGCTCAGTTCCAGTGGCGGATCACCTAGAATGGAGTCTTGCCATATTTTAATTTTTTTCCCATTTCCCGGCACCCAGGTAAGGTAGGGAGTGAACTGGTCCATGGCCTTTTTGTAGAGATTGTAGACTGGGGATCCCTTGGTCTCTCTACAAGGATTTTCAATGCACCTCTTCCTTGTGCCTCTGAAATATTTCTTCCACAGGGCTTCCTTGCTCCACGCGCTATCCCCACTGACTATGTGCCATAGCAATTTTGCCCCTAGGGCCAGATTCTGCACTTTGGTGTTTTTGAGGTTGAGGCCTCCTTCCAAGAGGGGTTTTGAGATTTTATCCCAGTTTATAAGATGGAGTCTCCTACCTGTTTGCTTCCCCCCTTCCCACAGGAAAATTCTCTGCATTGCTTCCATTTGTTGAATTGTGGTGCTTGGAGCTAGAAGCAAAGAATTCTGGTAAATGGGTACACTTACCAGGATGGATTTGATTAGGACTATCCTCCCTGCTAGACTTAGCCAATTTGCCCCCCATGAGGTAATTCTCTTCTTTAATTTATCTAGTAAATGATTCCAATGTGAKGCCCTTGGAGTCGTCTTGGAGATAGGGATTCCCAGGTAGGTGAAGGTCTCCCATTTGATGTGCCCTTCCATCCCCAAAACTCTAGAAATTTCCAGCATCTCTTTGGGTGTAATATTCCAACCATAAATTTTACTTTTTGTCTGACTTATCTCKCTTCCTGACACTGCAGCATAAGCATCCARCTCCTCTTTGAATCTTTTTGYAGCTAACAGACTTGCCCCTCCTAGTAGCAAGGTGTCGTCCGCAAATTGCGCGTGGTTGATTTCCTTAACACCTTGGGTTATTTTTAGTCCTTGGAGGTTGCTTCGGATTCTGGCATTTTCCAGCTGGTAGCTAAGGACTGAGGCTTGAATTGCGTAGAGCAGGGGCGATAGAGGACAGCCCTGCCTTAAGCCCCTGGACACTTTGAAGAAGTTTGTCACTCTTCCATTTACCATGGGGGCTATCCATGGCGACCCTATGCAGGCTCTTATCCAATTCACAAAGGATTCGTCAAATCCGAACTTCTTCATTACCTCAAATAGGAAATTATGATTAACTCTGTCAAAAGCATTTGCAAGGTCCAGTTTAATAATCATAACTTTATCCTTCCTGCGTAGACTTGAGTGAAGAGATTCTTGCACCAGGACTATGTTGTCTGGTATTTGCCTGCCTTTGATGAATCCTCCTTGGTTCTCTTGTACTATGAGAGGGAGAA
>JASDQU010219740.1:17812-35585 GCA_032191745.1 Picea mariana
TTACTTAGTGGACCTTAGGTCGATTCAGTGTTAATGGCATCAAATCCTGGGAGTACCAATGGAGGAACCCCTTCTTCTGGGGAACCTTATACCTTTCCTTCATTTGGAAACTTTGGTCCTCCATATGTTGCCACACTAAGTCTTCCATGACTCACTATTGGATTACCAATTTGGTTGTTCCCCACTCCGGTGATCCCGAATCCTCCCAATGTTTCAGTTGCACCTAATGCTTTGGATGTCAATACACCACCCACACATCAACCTCATGTCGACTTTTCGCCTTCTTCGCCCATCAAGTCTCCTTCCATTTCTCCTTCTTCGCCTAGTGAAAGCTCTAAAGCAAGTAGCCAGGTTNTCAGAAGAAGAAGAAACGAAAAGAGAAGAAGAAGAAGAGCCCGAAAAGGACCAAGGCCCCAACAACATCAGATGTTGGCTCTAAGAAACCAGTTACTGTTAATAGTACTGGGAGTGTTGATGAGATCAACAAGATTAAAAGGAAGAATCCAAAACCCAAATTCCCTTGCAGCCTTTGTAAGGGTGAACACTTTCTAAGGGATTGCCCCGGTCTTACCTAGGTCTTAGAAATGTGGTCCTCCATGTCATCGGCCTCTATCAGTCATGTTGATGATACCCCGTCAACTAGTGATGTTCAGGTTGGTAAGAAGAAGAAAATTGTCAAGTTCCCTTGCATGTTATGTAAAGGTAATCATTACTCTCACCTTTGTCCTTGCATGGATGAGGTTTCTTCTCTTTTGGAAAAACTTCAACTTCCAAAAGGTTATCATAATCTTTCCTCTGACCCATCATTGGTTGATGGACTGGTCAATCCGGTTCCATCCCCAGTTAGTCCGGTTGATCAGACGGTCAATCTAGTTTCCTCCTCGATTGAACCACAAACCCAAGTAGCTGATCCAGTTCCATCATCAATCAGCCCGCTCTTCATCAAAAGAGTGACACCGAAGTGGTTTTTCCATCCTCGGTCAACCCCACTCTCCCATTAGAGACTGACACCAAAGCAGTCGATCCGTTTCCACCCGTCGACCCCATTCTTCCTTTGGAGAATGAAACTCAAGTGGTCGATTCGGTTCTCCCATCGATCGATCCCATTCCTCCTTTGATGAGTGCCAAAGTGACTGATCTAGTCCCTTCCTCGGTCAGTCCCACTCTTCCTTTGAAGAGTGCCAAAGTGGTCTATCCAAGTCCACCATTGGTTGATCCGATCCAATCATCGGTCGATCCTACTCTCTCTCTCGAGAGTAAACCCGATACTTCCCATGTTTTTCTCATTTATACAGACTCTATCGTGTCGGGGGGCATCCCTCATTCTCCTGTTAAACCCCCTCCAAGTACTGAAGCCATCCTTTTTGATTGGGTTGCGCTAACTGGACCTCGTCTTCCCTCCCACATTCCTTTCCAAATTACAGTACAGGTTCGTGGTTGGGACATTCCTCAAACGTTGATAGATGAAGGTGCGTCCATTAGTATTTTGTCTTATGTTTCTTGGTACACTTTGGGTTGTCCGCAGCTTGCACCGGTTACACAGAATCTGTTATCTTTTAACAGAAGAACTAGTCAACCTTTAGGGATCCTTCCTCAGTTTCCTGTAACTTTGGGAGGGAAAACTGTCTTTATCGATGTCATGGTAGTCCGAGACCCCTTATATTTCTCTTTACTCCTTGGACGAGATTATGTCTATGCTATGAAAGCTCTTGTATCCACCCTTTTCCATGTGATATATTTCCCTCACAATGGAAGAATTGTGACTATTGATCAACTTTCATTCATCAGCCCTGACTGGGTTACCTCCCTAAGTGGTTCTTATATGCAGACAGTATCGCCCCCGTCGCATGTCAATTATGTGGCGTTGTCTCCCATGACCTCAACTTTTGACGATCTGGATCCGGTAGTTGACATGGTGATCTCTTCGGTAGGGTTATTGGAGCCTAATCTCCTTACTCCTATCACGACCCTCGACATGTGTTCCTTCTTGAGTGATCATCTTCCATCTGACGAAGATCTCTTAGGAGCCATGAACGAGTTTTGTCCCTTGACATGGTATCCTTCTAGAGCGTTATCCTCTTGGAAGCCATAATCAAGAAACTACGAGCATAGTTTGTCTTCTCTGTGGCAAGGTCGTTAAAAAATGAAACAGAGGCTCTGAGCATAGTTTTCTTCTTTGTTGCAAGCTTGTTAAAAAATGAAACAACAATCTGGGGATCGAACCCAGAACCTTGAGCATAGTTCTTTTCCTATGTCAAGCTCGTTAACAAATGAAACAGTCACCTCTCTTGAACCTTCATTTCATCCACCTATATCCTTTTTNCATAGTTCTTTTCCTATGTCAAGCTCGTTAACAAATGAAACAATCACCTCTCTTGAACCTTCATTTCATCCACCTATATCCTTTTTCTCCATCTAGCACTGAAATTGGTGACAACCTCAAAGTCGGTGAATGAATTGAAGCTTGGGGGGCATGTCTCCAGCCTTTGATGATCATTTTGGAGCTAACCCACCAGCTTTCAAGCTGGGGGCATACCAAGCTTAGTCTTTGTTCTTTCTCGTGCTCATAAATACATGAGAATGCAACCGGGTAAACTTTTATCTCTTTTTCGGACCTATATGGACACCACACGAAAAAGGAACCACCCTGGAGTCTACTTTAAACCCTTTCCAGACTCTCTAAATATGAAAATATTGTTGAGCGACCTTGCTTCCTTTCACACTCGTTAAAAGGTCAGAAAGGGCATCTTTCGAGCGATAGTTTAACCCTTTTTCGGTCTCGTTAGACTACTGTACGAAAAAGAAACTGAGAGAGTTCTCTTTTAAGCATTTTTCCAAACTCTATAATCTCGAAAAACCTTCGATTTTTCTGTCCTTGGACTCGTTAAAGCACACATCGACAGGCCCATATGGGACCGAACCCTTACTTTTTCCGGTTTTTTAAACAAAGGAAGCGGAACTTACCAAAGGTGAGTTATATCAAGCATGTGTTATCCTCCTCGAGCTCATTAAATCAAAAAGAGGTACTCATCTATCTGGATGGGGGAAAAAATTGAAAGGAACAAGCCAAGCAGTCTCTTGAGAACATCATCCAGCACTTCTTAGAGTCGCCCTTGAACACGACACTTTATCATTTGCACGTATCATAATCCGCTAAACCTCTGCACTGAGCCAATCCTTTGAGTTCCTTTCACTCCTTTGGGTCACCTGACGCAAGTCACCGCATCCACTGCATAAGTGTTGGTCCACGTCATGTTTGCCGTTGTGTCTCAGTGTTCAAGGGAAGTATCCGCCTCGAAAGTCAGCCATCCCAAATATCTTGCCTCAAAACCTGTGTCAGTCCATGTCCATTTTCTCTACCAATTACATCTCTATGTCTATTTCGTGTCCTTGATGGGGGATACATCAAGGCCCTCCCTCGACGAGTCTATTCATGTCGAATTCAACACATTATCCGGGAATCAGACTTAGAAACCAATTAGTACTTTGGGACCTGCATGCCTCAATGGCAGGCCTCCTCACGTTCGACAGTCGGTCTACATCATTGACCTCTGATCGAATGATTCCATGGGTGTTCAACTTCAGCTCATCTATTCACATTCGCTGGAATGTACTAGGGTACCTTGGGAATCATTGACATTAATGGTGATTTCCCTCACACTTGTTAATGGTTCACACCATTGACCGGTAATCAAGTGGTTTCTGCCATGTTTGACATCAAGACATCTATTCACATGGTTAGGATCGTACCACGTTGGGATTGGTGAGAAGACCCTGGGTTGAGTAACCACTTTGATATATACTTTGCCCGGGCTGGGAAGGAGTTTTTATTGGAAAAGAACACATACACTGTCACATAGATCCACTTTGTATTGGTCGTGGCTATGTCTTGTCATCTCGTATATCCATTGTGTATTCTTTGTGGCTACAAGCAGTCTGAGTCATCAGAGTATAGATCCACATTGTATCTTCAGTGGCTATACCTTTTTCATCAATACAATTATGGATCCGCAATGTATTTTATGGCGGCCATATCTTGCAAGTCTTGATCACCCAAGCATAGGTATGCCTGCCTTGGGTTTTGAAACATGTCATGATATTTGTTGGATGTTTTTGTGCAGCTTGTGTCAGGTTCTCCAAGTCTATACCCTTGCTTGAACGTCTACAAAGCATTTCAGTTATCAGTTTGCATCTTCTAACTTCATGCTTTGGGGGGCATTCTATTACACGTCAAATTTACTCAACTGGATAAGTGTCGCATATTCCTCTCAATTGTCATAAGTGTCACATCTTCCATACAACTTTCGCAAATGTCACAAGTTGTTCATAAGTGTCACAAACACTGTTCAAGCATACTGCCTTGACGACGACACTATGGAGGCACTTAAAACATCTCATACACTGGGTTTGGAGAAGGAGAACTGGTTAACTGAAGTCAAGGAACTCTTAACACCTGAAGAGAGCTTCTGATCAAAGGTTTTAGGGGAGAGCGCTCCCTTATATGAGCCTAGGAAGCGTTGGCGCTCCCCTATAAGGCTTCAGGGAGCATTATAACGCTCCCCTTCCCCCTCTGAAGGAGCGCTACCCACCTTTAGGGTGCTGGCGCTCCCCTAAAGCTTCTCAGGGAGTGCTATAGCGCTCTGATGCCCCTTTTGAAGGAGCGCTGCCTAATCTAAGGCAGTAGTTGGCCCATTGAGGAGAATAAGGGGAGGATCTTTCAAGATTAGGAGGCAGTTGCATTTGAATTCTTGGTTTCATCAAGAGATCCCTGATCTGAGGAGGAAGTTCCCCAACTTGTTCTAAAGATAACTCAAGAGGTTAAGCTCCTCTTAACCTATATAAGCAGGCTCTATGATGGTGGAAAGGGGGAAGAATTGCTAGCATGAAACCTATGATCTCATAGTAAACACACAATCAGCCAAAGGAGAGTGATCAGTGAAGCTGTTGTTATCCAGGTTGTGGATCTTTCAGGCAAGGGTTAGACGAAGGGGACTTGACGAAGCTGTCGCATTCGCATCTACGATTGTAAGTATTGTTGTTGTTATTCTCATTAATATGACACGCTTGGCCTGTTTCTTTCTAGTTTGTGTCTAATGTTACATGAACTTATCATGGATAGATAGATCTGTTTTCAAGCTAATATCAATAGAGTAGGAAGTGGTTGTATCTTGTTTGTCTACAGGACTCAGCGAGGAGCAAAGGATTGAAGCTCAACTCGGAGCGTGCAGGGACAAACGTCAATAAAGAGGTACTTCTGTTCTCCTTCCTTCTCATGTGTTAGTTTGTATAGATTTGAAAGGAAGTTAGTGTCCACGTTAAGCATTTTCTGTCTTAGAGTTAGGGTCAAGCTCTTTGAGGCAATCTACCTGTCCGCAGGGAGATTTTCCTACAACAGGACCGCTTAGGAATTTTATCGTTCGAGCATGTTGAGTCCCCACAATGAGATTTAGTCGTCGATTTGGTCGTGATCAACGATCTGGGCGTGCCAGCTATGTTTAGCACCACTGCTAAGGTTTATCATCCTGTCAACTTTAGGATCATTCTAAGCGTGCTTGGAAATGATGCTACTTTGGCGTTGAACAAGAACACTTGGTGGAGGATGATCTCACACGGTGGTCTGACATCACTATGCTTACGTGTCATGAAAAGAGAAGTGACACGTATCTGCGTCAGTTAGATGCCAGGTGTCATGTTTGATGAGAGCTCCACATGTCTAAACTGATGACTTCCACATACTTTGACACTTCAGAGCTTGCAGGCGGTCTGCATGTAGAGCTGGAGGTCTAAAGTGGACGATGACCGTTGATCTGAGGAGGACACGAGGCAAAGATCTGTGAACTCCGGGAGAAACTGCTTCGGAGGAAAACGAGATAGGGGAAGTTGAAACTCCCAAAGCTCGGATTCTTGAAGTGAATATTTTCCGTCCACCCCTGAGGATGCGTGGCGCTTTAACTACAACTTTGAGGCTTTTGTCTAGCACTAGACCTCACACAACTTTGACATGTCAAATACCCGTGAGCCACTGATTTCCATGATCCATTAAAATCAAGCTGTTGATCTTCGCAGAGTGAGATAAGCACCCAAATTTAAGCTGAGGTCACAGCTCTTGGTCATATGTAGAGAAGATAGAGTGAATTTCGTGTAATTCCTATCCGTCGATCTAAGCGAGGGACACGTGTAAGACGATTTCCATATTCTGCTATTTCATACTCCATAAGGAGGGAAGCAGTATTGAGTAAAGAACCCCCGAAGTCCATCCGGACCGTTTATCGAAGTGGACACGTGACGCCAGATCTCTCACTTAGGGGATAACCACTTAAGAAGAAAGTTGAATGTGTGAAGAGAGAATTCTCGAAGTCCTGAAGCCCGGAGTTCCGAAGTGAATCTCCGCTATTAAAATCAAAAGGACACGTGACATGAAATCCTACACTTCAGGGACTTAGTTCTCCAGAGACTGTGTGCTTTCTTTTTCTGTCCATTTAGCCCCTTTCCTGTTGTACCTGGTCCCTTTCTTAGTTTATCCATCTTCTAAACTAGTTTATCATTCTGCTAGATTCTGAAACTTGATCCATCAAGTTTTCTTGCAAATTTTCGTGGTGTCGTCAGATTATCCTACCTGCAATCAATAGAGGTTTGTAAGTTATTTACTGAATAAAAATGTTAATCACAATTCAAAACATGAAATTTAACCAATCATACATATCATTAATACTTCGACATTCGCGAGATTTAGATGAGACAGAGTGAAAATTCCCTGAATCTCGGATCTGCGAAGGTTAATTCCTGGATAATCGCTTTTAAACTCTTAATTAATCATATTTAACATGGTGTGTCAATTACGAGTGTTTCAAGAATTCAAACTTTGGTAATTTTAGATGTAGCTCAAAAGAAATTCTCGACAGCCGAAACTGCGAAGTGATCAATTATCTAGTAAAAGTCTTAATTAATCATTGTGTGATGTATCTCACAACACTTATTTAAGTGTGATGTATCTATGTTCATTGTGTGGAATATACAATATTATTTTTGTGTGTATTTCATGTCTCTCTGCTCTCATGAATTCTATTTTGGTTCAGAGCGAGATTGCCTGCACATGAAGAAGACGTCAAGAGAAATCAATTGTCGTGAAGGAGGTCATTGTTGTTCCACGTGATAATTGCTTGTTGCTTCTTCGCATGTTAGTTTCACACTGCTAGAGGAGAGGTTCATGTGGTAGTTTCACACTGCTAGAGGAGAGGTCTGTGTGGTAGTTTCACACTGCTAGAGGAGAGGTTGTTGTTGTCAATTAGCAAACAGAGCCATCAATGCTCATGTTACTAGGAACCAATAGTAATATTTAAATTTCAACAGTAATATTTAAATTTCACTTATTGCCGAGAACAATAATATTTTTTTACACACATAAATCCTCTCTATCTCAGTTTCCTCCTGACCGATTGCACAAGAAAAGGACAAGATGGTTTGTAAGATGGCTTAATAATGAGGATCATCGCATCCTCTATTCATCATCTGATGTACACAACATTCTCCTCTTGTTGACATGTAGATCTTGAGGCTTAGAGGACTGAAATTGCAGCAGATTTGAGAAAGAAAGAGAATCCAAAGATATTGACATCTAAATCGTTGCAAAGAAAAATATTTTGTGAGGTAAAATGGATTCTATGCCTATAGAGAAGTTTAATGGTTTCAATTTCCATACATGGAAAGTTAAAATTCAAATGCATCTAATGAATAGAGGTGTGTGGAGCATAGTAAAAGGCACTGAAAAAGATCCTAGTGATCCTAGACTTCTGGCTAAATGGGAAAAGAAGGAAGAAAAGGCTAAAGCTATTATTGGTTTGTCTCTTTCAGACACACAATTGCATTTGATTGATTTGGAAAAATCCTCTAAAGTAATTTGGGAGCAATTAAGTAAATTATTTGGGGAAAAGGCACAAAATGCAAAGTTTTCTTTAAAGTTGCAACTTTTTAGCCTCAAAATGCATGATGAGACTCGTCTCTCTACTCATATAAACGAGTTAATGTCTCTCTTTAAGCAATTAGTTGACACATGTATCGAGTAGATCTAGAAGATGCTAAAGCAATTCTATTGAATAGCCTATCTTCTAAATATAACAATGTTGTATTCATATTAAGTCAATTACCCTCACAATCATTGGAAGGAATGGTAGCATCATTATTATCTGAAGAAAAAAGGACATATTTTGAAGACTCAGATATAGGTGGTCCACATGAAATTGCACTATTTTCAAAAGGTAAGATGAGAAGAACCAAGGGTTCAACAGAATGTTTCTATTGTCACAAGATTGGACATATAGCTTGGAATTGTAGAACTCGTGCTAGGGATCTTCTGAATGTCAAAGAAACTACAAACATTGCCAACTTGGATGACTTATCAGAATCAGAGAATGATGAAGAACTACGAGAGTCATCTCTGAAACTGTTCTAGAAAAAGGAAAGGGGTGGTGTGCTTAAAGTTTTTTTTTTATGTGTTAATGTTTAAAGTTTTTAATGTAAGTGTTTATGCAAAATAGGAACTCTTGTATCTTGATATAAGCTAGCAGCCTCGGTTTCAAGAACAACTGTTCTTATTCAAAGTCACCTTGTATACTTGAATGTTGAGGACATTCCGTATCCAAAATGCTCTTCTAGACACTGACAGATAGCCAAAAGTAGAAATCTGACAGATGGAGGCATGTTCATAGAATGCATCAATAATTGACATCTTTTCTCATGGAAGCCCCGGTGAGCCGAGATTGTCAAAATTGTCAATCGTACAAGTGCATGAATGATGATCTGAAACATTTATATTTTAAATGAGTGGAAAGGAAAGCTCGAAGAAGAGGAAGAGAAAGAGCGCAATCCAGAAGCGTTAGAGTGGGTGTATGCGTTGATGAGGATCATGCTAGACAAAGTGTTGTAATCTTTTATGTTATGTAATTTGCGAAGTTTTATAATGTAGGCATTAATGGGGGGTGTTAGAGATAATGCCTAATTAATGTCACTACTAGAATTTAGGGATTGGATTTGGCTAGCTAGAGGATGTTGAGAGATTCTCTCAACCTCTCCCTCTAAGAGTGGAATAAGTTGGATCTCACAACACTTATTTAAGTGTGATGTATCTCTGTTCATTGTGTGGAATATACAATATTATTTCTGTGTGTATTTCAATTCTCTCTGCTCTCATGAACTCTATTTCCAAACTACTTCCTTCTTCTCTGTGCATGGATTCCCAGTTTCCCAGTGACTAGACTCTTCTCTCTTCAGGTTTTGATACCACTTGTTGTGCACTGGAAGAAAAAGCAAGTGAATTTACAAGATATCATGGTAAGACAACAATCACACAAGAGACAATGAACGATTTATGTGATAAAACCCTAAACAAGGAAACATCCACAAAACAATGACAATAGATATTTTTATTGATTAAATTAAGGAATTACATAAACACAGTAGCAGGTTCATTGCCTCTGACTTTTGTTTTTGCCTCTTTTGGTTACATTATATATCAGTGCTTCCACCCACTGGATTAATTTTCTAACTACCAAATCTAATTATTGGGTTAATTAGTTGTGATCTAGTTGAAATCATACACAAATCCGTGAGATCGGTTGTCACCCGTTGAACACTAAGAAGCTTGATGTAGACAACGATACCAACCTCTATGATACTAGTTTCTTTATTTAGTTGTCCCTTTGGAAAGAGAAAAATAAACATGAAGTAAAGACCCGAAAGAGAAGAAGAGGCATGACTTGTGATTTAAACCTTTTTTTATCTCATTTCATGATGCAAAAAAATTAGTGTTATTAAAATTTCCATTGATATCTAATAAGTTTGTTAAATTAAATAAATAAATGAAAAAAAGGTGATCTACTAGTCTCCATAAACTTATAAGAGTTGTTTCATTACCATATTAGAAATAGAATTAAAAAAAAAATTTAAAATGTTACCAAAAGATGAATACATATCAAAATATATCTAATAAAAAATAGAGGCATTTTAATTAAAAATTTTTATTAAAGAAGCTTCAACAAAATGATTAAAAAACTATTTTAAGGTGTTTTTAATATTTAGTGAAATTAAATGTGTTTTTTAATATTTTTTTTTGTTTTTTAGTTTGTCAGTGACATGTGGGACTAACCCGTGGTTAAAAAATCGTGACTCAGGGCATCTAAGTCGTCAAAGTCAAAATCACACCTGCCTGAGCCACACCAACCCTTAACATGGTTGGATTTTTTGCACGTCTGACTTTAACATCACTAAGAGCCTTAACAACACACTCAGTCACAGACTGTCCTACACCTCCTACACCTCTGGGACAATGTGTTTTTTAATATTAAAAACCAAAACCTAGAACAATTAGAATTAGACATTTAAGACATTTCATAGTTTTTACAATTTTTATAATAATAATAATAATAATAATAATAATAATTTATTTTTAAAATCACTGTCAAGCTAAACACCAAATTGGTGTATGAGACCCCCTCCACTAAATTATTTTGACTGATAAAGTCTATAATATATATATATATATATATATATATATATATATAGTGAAGTGAATTAACTCACTTTTGAAGTGTTACAATTTCTATATATTTTATTTAAGACTTATTTAATTAATTATATATATATATATATATATATACTCTTTCCTTTGCTAAACTTGTTATGATTTTTTTTCATATTTCACATCTTTTATTTATATTTTTTCTTTATATACTCTTTCATTTGCTGAACTGTTATGATTTTTTTCATATTTCATATCTTTTATTTATAGTTGCAACTTCTTTGTTTTCTGTTTACGACTTATTTAATTTCCAAGTAACAGTTATTTGTTGCATTGTCTTTATCAACGGATCGTCTTGGCCATGGAAACTGCCAATAATCCCAAATCTCTCTGAAAATAGAAATCCAAGGACCGTCCAACGGAGATATTGCAGTGATCTTCCTTGTATTAAACTAATGCTTAAACAAATATGTCTATATTTCTCAGCATCTATTCATGCAAAATAGATTGATGGCACGTTTCAAAATTGTGGCTGATGGCCATTCCCTATGATTTGCAAGTTGCAGTTTTATAACCTATTATTATTCTGTTCCCGTGTTTTTAATTTTTTCTAAGAAAAGCCACCCATTTTTTTTTGTCTGAACGGGATGAAAATTCTTACGTATTGGCTTTATATTCTTTCACGTGAAACTGTCGTGGGGCGCGTGGAGAACGGAATCTCACACACACCGACTAATGGCTCTGTTTTGGTTGGGTCAGATTATTTGAGAGGAGTAAATCACTGTATTTGTTTTATTAAGTTCAGTTTTGGATACTGTACTTCTGACCGTTTATTTCTCTTTCAATTATATGACCGTTTATTTCTCTTTCAATTATATGAAAGAGATGGGCAGAAAATGAAGGCAAAGGTAGCGATATTAGACTGTTTATACTTTTGGATTGCTGTGAAGTATATATGGTGTTTGTCAATTGCACGCCAGTGCCATCACCACCATACCAGAGAGTTCCGCCACCGATAAGGAAGCGATGAACAATACTCGACCCACCATAGAATTTGAATTCAATCTCTCATTTACACTTCATTGGTATTGTTGTCAATTGTGGTTAGTTTATAATTCAAATAAAAACGAAGAGTCATTGTTGGTAAATGAATGTACATCCTGCACTGTATACTCTTTCAATAATTAATATATATCAGATGGTGGGATATTTAATATTATAAGATATGAAATTATATTACACAAAAGACAAACGAGAGAAAATCACTAGATATAGAAATGATCATCCATTTTAGAGTCAGATGCCATTCAATTAATCTGTCTGCAGTTTCGTTGAAGATAAAAGTGATAGGAATTATCAATCAAGCGAGTAATGCGTTTGCAGCGATAAAGAAGGAACAAAGAAAACCATTATATTCTCTTTCAATGACCAGTGTCCTCTTTATCACGCGAGCAACCTATACGAAATATGGAAACGAATAAAGATGACAAAAGCAAATGCAATTGTTGCATTGAAAAGAAGAAAGAGCGACTCGACGAGAGTGACTCCACAACCAATAAACCCTGCACAGAGGTGGGCCTTCCTGACATCGATATTCATATTCATTGAGGTATTCATATTCATTGCGGCAGGATCTCTGGCCGTTATGCAAATTCACTGTACACCATAAGTGGCATTCACTTTACTTTGTATGTACCATGTTGTTTATTATTGATGGGTCATGATAGAACATCATTATCTTGAACCTACCTATGATTGTTGTTTTACCTACAAATCCTGTTTCATATTTACTGTGGTAGGGCCTTCATGACATCTATATTCATATTCATTGGAGCAGGGCCTCTGCCGGTTATGCAAATTCACTGTAACCATAAGTGGCATTCACTTTGTATGAACATCTCATTGAATGGAAGGTAATTAAAGGTATGTGTGAACATCTCATGAAGGTAATGAAAGGTATTGTGTATAGACCACTTTTATTCATTTTAATTATAAATAAATAAATAAAGGTTTAGTTTAAATGTTCTATAAAATTATTTTTTTTTAGTGATTTTGTAGAACAGTTAGATAACATCATAAATAAATGGGTGTGTAGTTTATATTATTATGGATGTAGTTTAAAAGTTTTAAGCTTTCTAATTAAAAATAATAATAATTCACAAATTTGTATAAATTTTGATTAGGAATTGTTAGAAATGTAGATTTAAGTTGTTGAATTTATAATTTGAGTGTTTAAAGTACACCATTATTATTAAATACAAAAGGTTATTTACATAAGTAATTTCATGAGAAATTAAAAAAAAAAAATGTTAAACAAAAGAAATATATATATATATATATATATAAACTAAAAAATAATAGCTACAAAATGATCTTTTCCTATTTATAATATATTTGAATTGAAAAAGAATAGTTTTTTTTTTTTTTTTATAATCTAAAAACCAATGATCATTTACCTATTATATACAAAAAGTTATACATCCAGCCCCTAGTAGGGACCTCCACCCCCTAGTTGGGACCTGCTTACACAAGAAACCACATTTCATGGGAATACCATCAAAGTATAGTATTTCATCAATTTTATCCTCACTGTAAGTATTACAAAAGTAGACTTTGAACCTTAATAATAGACAACTATGCATACTATCCATCTAACTAAAAAACACATAAAGATTCAGACCCATTATCCACTTCTTGGGGGAAGGTGTGGAATCCCCCTTAAGAACCTCCAACATCTGCTCAATATTCCCCTCCCTAGCTTGTGCCTTCTCTAGTTGTTGTGGATCTTTATTAACCTCAATTGTATTTCCCTTCGTCTCCACCAAGTTAGTAGATTCTTCCCTCTATTTTCCATTCCCCTCCTCTCTTGTCGCTTGCGAAACAATAATCTTGACCTCGAACAAAGTGTTGCATATCGCTTTGAATTTCCCTTTGAAAATTCTAAGGGTGTGGAGAATTTCATGTTGGTCCTCCTTGGCCTTCTCCAATGCTCGGATCACCAAAGTATTGACCAACTAATATGTCTCATCAATCGGAAAATACTTTGTATCCCGAGTTCAGGAATAGACCAGGTCCTCCACCCATTCTCCTACCTCCTCAAGAAATTTAGCATCTGACAACAATTCTAGCTTAGTTATCACTAGAGCCTCCACTTTTTCCACCTCCTCCTTTGCTATGACCAAACACTTTTCCTCATATCTCCTCTTTGATTGCTCAGCTTCAAATTTTGCTTTGGTCATTGTTTCCTAGGCTCGATTGGAGGATGCATTTCTATCCCATGCCTTCCCCTTATTCTTTCTAGATTCCCCCCCTTTATCCACTCCTTGCACCATCTCAAAATCTCGACACCGACACAGGTAGGGACATTGACGACCACTCTGTAGATGAGAAACAATGCCTCCACTTTCTCAAGTAATGGAAGGTAAAAAGAACTAAACAAGAAGAATCCACCCTCAACTATTTCCAATGTACTTGTTCTAGCTCAATAACCACCTAGATCCACCACGAATTTTCACCTCTTGATCCACGTCCAAGCCAACAAACCCTCCTGGTCTACCCTCCTTGATCCAAACTGACACTATCGTCGCCTCTAAGTATGAGCTCCCCCCTAAGAGGAAATGGTCGTCACCAGACCTATGCCATTTTCTCTCCCACGTCCATGTCGGGCTAACCATAACTGTAATAACCTTATTATCCATAAATAGATTTCTCCTTCACATGATGGACATCATTTCTAGAATGACAAGATCCTACCTCACCAAGTCATAATATTCCACCTCCTTTGTTGCACTATCCTCCATGATTACAAAGCCACCTCACACAAAGCCCTTCAATAACCTCTTTTACCTTGCTCACACTTGCATTGAATAAGCCATAAGAACCTCAAATGGGCAAGAGGGAAGTGTACCCTAGCTCCTCCAATCTTTACTCCCCCACTCCATCATGAATAGACAACCCATTATCCCCACATGTTTCTCCATACTTGATGGTCGAAGTGGTGGTCAAACATGATGCTTCTGTGTTTGCTTCCCTACTTGTTAATCCCCCCTCTGGATGAATTGGAAAATAATAATTACCAAGTGATTCTTCTTATTTTTATATAAATATAAAAACATTATCCATTTTAACTAGTTTCTTTCAATATATATATATATATATATATATATATATATATATACTTAAAAGGATGGAAACTCCCTTGGCTTTGGTCCTCTACCAATTTCTTCTCGTCCTTCTCCTTCTAGGCCACAGATTCCCAACCCATACATCCATGACAGTCAAAAGGAAATGGATCAATCTTTAGGCTCCTTTCACTCTTCCATAGATACTCGTAGCCGAGACAGTTCTCCCTTCCATCAGGCTTCATTAGAGAACCTTCAACAACTAATTTCAAAGTGCAAAGAGAAACGATTGAACTCAGTTATAGCATAGAACTCCTAGCCTGTCATATCTCTTTGTTGGTAGCCAATATGCAATTCAATTCACAATCAAAGCACTTAGAGTCCGATATGCTGGCCCAATATGTCGTTCTTCTCCAATAGCCCATTCTTCTTCCATCGAGCAACATGGAAGATGGTGAACTAGGTAGCCAAGTTCCACCTTTAGTTTAGATGTTTTTTCTGCCCAATTTCTCTTTTTGTTACATGGTTACAAGCCATCATATTTTAGAACCTCGGTTCATTATAACTTCTACAAACTTGATATCATATTTTTTGGCCCTGCAAGGCATATTTTATCTGAACTAGGCATGATGGGTTGGTTTCCTCTAATGGCAACTCAGCTCCAATAGACTGCATGTACAACCTTTTTTATAGCAAGTAACTTATAGAAGCTAACTTACCAAAAAAAAATGGATAATGTATTTATATTTATATAAAAATAAAAAGAGATCACTCTGTAACTATTATGTATATATATGTAAATATCATTTGGTAGCTATTATTTTCCAATTCTTTTATGATAAACTAGCATGTCAATTGAACTAACACTTTGGTTAGTCTCTTTCTATATATTCATTGATGTTTAGTATTAGAATCATTGTACTGTTGTGCTATATTAAGGTGGAGCAGTTTCCATTCTGATCTTTGTTGTAGGAAAACTCTACCAAGGGTAGGTACTCTTCCCACTACTTGGGATGATTCATAACATGGATCCTCAACATGTCTTCTAATACTCTATTCACTCTCTCAGTCTAACCATCTGTTTGAGGATGGTAGGCCATGCTAAATTCCAATTGTGTTCCCAAGCTTGCAAACAATATTTTCCAAAAAAATGAGGTGAACTTGGCATCCCTATCCGAGATTATGGTATTGGGAAAACCATGTAGTCGGAAAATTTCTTTTATAAAAACATTAGGAATAAATGTTTCTTTGAAAGTAGATTTAATGGGGATGAAGTGAGTTTTCTTTCTCAACTTATCCACTACAATCATGATCGCATCATGTTTCTTGCTTGTCTTTGGAAGACCTGTAATAAAATCCATGGAAATCATTTCCTATTTCCACTCTGGAATAGGCAAAGGCTGCAATAGACCTACAATATGCTTGTGCTCAAATTTTACCTGTTGGCACTCATAACATTTTGCAATGTACTGAGAAATTTCCTACCTTATTCTCAATCAATAATACAGTTGTCTTATTGTTGTCACCATTTTCTGGTAACCAAGGTGACCTACATATGGTCTTTTATGGAATTTTTCCATAACCATATGCCTCAAATATGTTGAATTAGGCACATACAACCTGGTATTATACAACAACAAACCATCTGTCCCAAGTTGATAGCTTTCATATTTATTTTCCTTGGGTTCTTGATCTAACCCTTCCATGAATTGATTGAAGAACCCATCTTCCTGCAAGAGTGTTTAATCATCTTCTTGATATTAGACTCCCCTACACTTGCTACTGCTAAGTGTACTTTCTGAATGCTTCGACTGAGTGTTTCTTCCACTTTGTTCTCCTTTCTCTTAATGTGTTTGATTTGGAAATCAATTTCATTGATCAATGCCATCCACCCGGCCTATCTAACATTCAATATTGGTTGGTTGAACAAGAACTCTAGACCACAGTGGTATGTCATTAGGACAAATCTTCTCCCTAGAAAGTAGTGTCTCCACATCTTCAATGCATGCATGATTTTTGCAAGTTCCAAATCATGGATAACATACTTCTGATCATGATCATCCAATTTTCATGATTCATAACAAATCACTTTCCTGTCTTGCATGGGGACTCCTCCTATTCCTTCCGTGAAAGAATTAGTACATGCCAAGATATCTTTTCTCGGGTCTACAATCTTAAAAACAATGGAATTAGTCAAATGATGCTTCAACTACTAGAAGCTATCTTCACACTATGGTGACCATACAAATTTTTTCCCCTTTGTTTGCAATGAGATAATAGGATTACCAATCTTGGAAAATCTGTTTATGGACCTCCTTTAGTATCCATCCAATCCCATGAAGGATCTTACTTCCATGACATTCTTAGGGGAAGGCCAATCCATGATTTCCTTAATTTTTCCAAGATCCTTTGTCACTCTTTCTACTAAAATTATGTGGCCTAAGTACTAGATTTTATTTTGAAAAAAATCACATTTGATGAACTTAGCTTCCAGTTGGTACTCCCTCAGCACCTATAACACCATCCTAATATTATCTTAATTCTCTTCTATGTCCTTGGAATACACCAAAATTTCGTCCACAAATATCAAGACAAATTTGTCCAAATACTTGTTGAGCACACTATTCATTAAACACATGAATGTGGCTAGTTCATTTGTAATCCTAAATGGCACCACTACGAATTCACAGTGTCCATACATCATTATAAAGGTTTTCTTGTGGATGTCCTCATCCTTGATCCTAACTAGGTGATATCCTGACCTTAAATCTATTTTTGAGAAAACTACAACTCCTCTCAGTTGTTCAAAGAGATCGTCTATCCTAGGAAAAAGATATTTATTCTTGATGGTCTTCTTGTTCAATTTCTTATAGGGGTGAAATCATGAAGGTGGGTTACACTTTTGCTTGTTTTATGACAAAAAAAACTGTATTTTCACAAGTTATTCAACTTCTGACATATAACAGTATTTTTTTTATTTAGAATTTCACTTTACAGTAAAAACAAAACTTGTGAAGAATTGTGTTAGCTTTCTAATGACTATTTTTCAAATTTTTTTTATCACAATTTGATATGTCAAATTGACAATTGTTTAACAGTATGTTTCTTAAACACGAAATGAATGATAATGAGTTACTTA
>JASDQU010219741.1:2039-14199 GCA_032191745.1 Picea mariana
CATTTTGAACTTATTGCAGGACTACTGAGAGGGGATGTGCAGAAAAGAGATCACGATGGCAGTGGAAGGCACCTAAAAAGGTGGTGTTAACTTCCACCGAGAATTAATACCATATTTGGACTCCACTGGCCCGGAGAACCAAAAGAGGCTCGATGGCCCCCAAATTTTAATGTCCCGCAGGCTGGTAGGCGGATGGCTTGATGAGGGATGGGATGGTGAACCGCCCATCCATAGATCCATCAGGTCTGATCGACGCGAGGGTAATCGTGCCACACACAACCTCGTAAGAGGATAAGGCGTATGGCAGAAGCAAGGAAAAGTGGGGGGGCAGGAGCGAGGGGAACTCTGACATTACGCAGAGTGAGTGATAGCAGAGAGGAAGGATTGCAACCTTCACTTCTGGTCACTGGCAAACAGAGATATGTAGTCTCACAGCATCGTGGTCTCAGCTTGGGGGTGGCTAGTGGTAAATCCGTTGGGAGTCGCTGAGCCTACGGTTGGGTGGAAACGAGCACCCCTCTCAGCAGTTGCACCCACTTCTGGTGTTATTTCTGATAAGTGTTTTACATATTGCTTCTTGAAATTAATATACTGACATATATGCTTATAGAATTGTGAAATTGTGAATGATTACAGTATTAGAATGTCTGTGCAGATTTTAATAAGAAATAATAGATATATGTTTATAACAGAAAAACCACGTATGGCTTACGTTGAAAAATAAATCTAATTATGCCTAGATTGAACTAAGTCAAACTTCCAGCCTGCCCTCAGGAATTTGCTTCCCCTTGTCTGTCTTCCAGGATGCCCCAGAATAGATCTCTTCACAGAGACTTTCCCTCCTTGGAAAGGTTCATCAAGAACCCGGAAAAAGGACTTGAATGCACAATTCTTAACAACCCTGTATGAGGAGGAATGATCATCTTAAAATCCCAAAGTAGCAGTGTAGGGATGAGTAACGAATCGATGGACGAGGTCCTATCGGAAGATCTGTGGTCATTCACGATCATTATATTGACGAAAGAAAGAAGGGCGTTACGTGCCTTGCCCCTTTTTCCTCTATCTCCACGAATAGCGAGGAAATCGGGACCGTAGATCCCCAAGGTCTGTGGAAGTATCTGGACCGTTGGTTTTTCCACGTCCAGAGAGTAGTATGGATGAGTAGAAGTCAGAGAAGAGCTAGAGAAAGCTCGAGAGTGCCCTTGTATAAACAAGAGGTTGCTTGAGGCAGAGGATAGCCAGGAGGGCATCCCAATACATTCTAAATCTGAGGGAGAAGGGGAGAAAGATAAAATCCCTTAGTGGTCTGAGTACTTGCAGAAGCTCAGGATAGATAGCACTTCACATGCGAGGGCTCTACAAGGAGTGTAGAATTAAAGGAATCCTTTGAGGATTTGGGAGTAAAAGCTCAGGAGGAACCATGTTCTTCATACGCGCGACAAAGCTCAGAGTCAGAGAGCCACAAGAGAAGAGAAAGAAAGAAAAGGTTGAGGCCTTTGAGAAGTTGAATTTCTTCCAAGCACAGGAGGAAAGTCCCCAAAGCTCAGGAGAGCACAACAACTGTCGGATGTTCCAATAGATACCCGTCATCTATTGGATCGGGAGAAGGCGCATAGAGTTTAGCCTCTGGAGTAAGCGCAGAAGAAGAAATAAATTTGAACCGACAGATCTTGAATAGATACACGTCAACCATCGGATTAGACAGGAGTTGATAGGGGCATATCAGGATTCTCGAGGACAAGAAAATCGAGACACTTCAAGTCTCGAAATGCCGGGAAGATCTGGACCGTCCGTTTGAGGATACACTTGGCGGAGATCGAGGTTTACTATCGAGAGTCGGGATATCGACATTCCTGTGGATAGGAGATCGGGGAAGTCCGAAGTAAAAACCCCGAAAAAATATGAGCCGTCCATTTGGGAAGACATGTGTTAGAAATCCATAGAGAGTCGGGATATTCGGCATTGAGAAATCGGAGTTCCTGAGATCGTGATATTTGGGACATCACAAGTCTCGAAATCCCAGAGAAATCAGAACCGTCCATCAGAGGAGGATGCGTGGCAGCAATCGGTGCCGTCGGGGAAAGTCCCGACAGGAAGTTGATGATCGGAGTTTGGGTCATTGGGATATCAGGAATCCTGGTGACAATTTGTTTATGTATTTTGGAATTGCGAAGCTCGAAACCCCGATGAGTGGGAGCCAGTTGTCAGCATAATGGGAAGCCGGGATTCAAAGGATCGGGAATCCCATGAGTCAATGCATTTTGGCATTGAAAACCCCGTAGCCCCGACAAGGGATAAGACTGTGGTCATGGGGATAGTGGTCATGTGGGCCAGGAGCCTAGCCAGGAGAGCTAGCGCGTAAGGGCGCGTCAGGATTCGAGGAATCGCGAGTCCTGAGGATGTTTGCATTTTGACATTGGAAAGTCCGAAACCCCTATGGGGGACAAGGCTGCGGTCTTGTGAGATAAAGGTCACATGGACCAAGAGCTTAGCCTAGAGGGCTAGCAGGAATTGAAGCACGTCGAAATTCTGAAGTCCAAAACCCCGAAAGAAGGAGAAGGCCGCGGTCTTATGCATGAGTGGTCATATGGACCAGAGGGCATAGCCAGGAGGGGCTAAGGCTGGAAGAGAGAACTCATCGAAAATCGGGAAAATCGAGAACACAAGAACCCTCGACATTAGAAAGGATGAAACCCCAAAAACCTGAAATTGTTATCAGGGAAAGACCGCGGTTATGTGCAGAGAGCCGTGTAGGTAAATGAAAGACCGTTGGATATAGGATTGGCATTTCGCTGCTACAAGCTCCCAGGAGTCTCTTCGTTGAGAAAAAAAAAAGAAAATGAAATAGTTCGATTTTAGTTAGTGGGTATGTTACAATTACCTTGTGGGAAGCATTCTTGGTGGGGATAGCTTCAATCCACTTGGTGAAGAAATCGGTAGCAGTCAAGATCCATTTGTGCTGCCCATTGGAAGCAGGGTGAATTTCTCCAATGAAATCTAGGCCCCATTGCTGGAAAGGTCCTGAAACAACCATAGGATTTAACGACAAAGACTTGAGCTGTTGTTTTCCTGCAAATCTTTGACATTTGGTGCAAGCTCTGACCCTTCTGCAGATGTCAGTGAATACGGTGGGCCAGTAGTATCCAGCCCTGAGGATTTTGTAGGCTGTGGTTTTCTAGAAATGATGCCCTCCACATAGGCTGTCGTGAAATTCAACCATGATTCTGTCAGCCTCTTGCGGATCTACACATTTCAAAAGCAACCCCAGGTGGTCTTTCTAATATAGAACTTGATTGATAAGGCAGTATCTGACTGGTTTGAGCTTCAGAGATTTTGCCTTGTTTCTTTGCAGGCCGTCTGGAGGCCGCAAATCTTGCAGAAAATATATGACATCCTTATACTAGGGACATTGAGCCAATGGGGGCTCCCTTTGAGGGTCTATTTCAGACAATTGACCCTGTTGAATTCCCGAGCATTCGTTGATGAAACTTACCCCCAAAGCTTGGCAATTGGCTTCAGCCAATAACTTGGCTAAACCTTGACCTTTGATCAATTTGGTAGGCTTTATTTCCAGGTCAAATTCTAGAATCTTGGCTATCCACTTACTCCTCCTCCCATCTATGTCAGGCTAAATAAGAATGTCTTTAACAACAGCTGAGGGGACATAAGCGATGATTTTTGACTGCAGGACATAGATTCTAAATGCCTTGAGAGCCTTTACCAGGGCATAGGCTTGCTTCTCCATCGTGTCATATCCAACTTCGACATCCCTCAATGCTTGGCTGAAATAGGCAATAGGTTGTTCTAGCCCGACCTTGTTTGTCTGTAATAAAACAATAGCCACCGTGTAAAATGAGGAAAAGGAGAAAGTGAGGAAATCCTTCTAGTAGTCGGGACTGATAAGCACAAGGGCTTCAGTCAGGGCCTTCTTTATTTTCTCAAAGGAATGTCATGATTCAGGAGTCCACCTCACTTCATTTCCTTTCCTTAACATGGCTGTTATAAGTTTTACCTCCTCAGCAAAGTTAGGCACAAACCTCCTCAAAAAATTAATCTTACCAAGGAAAGATTGGACCTCCTTCATGGACCTCGGGATTGATAAGGCTTCTATTGCCTCAACTCTGCTAGGATCGATCCTGACTCCTTCCGCTGATACTATGTGGCCTAGTAACTTTCCCTCCTGCATGGCGAACAAAGATTTCTTGGGGTTTAATGAAATGCCAAAACTCCTGCATTTCAAGAAAACCTTCCTGAGATGACAACAATGTTCTTTATTAGATTTTGAAAATACTGTGATGTCATCTAGGTAGACGCCCACAAATTTATCCTTTTCCCCAATGAAAGCTATGTCCATGGCATGTTGAAACGTTTCCCCTGCATTCATTAATCCAAATGACATCTTGGCATACATGAATGTGCTCCATGGAGTGGTAAATGTTGTCTTTTCCCTGTCCTCAGGAAGAACAGAGACTTGATTGTAGCCAGAGAAACCATCAATCATGGACATCCTGGATGCTCCTGTTACCCTCTGCAGTATATGTTCCATCTTTGGTAAGGGGTAGTTATCCTTTCGTGAGCTCCTGTTTAGGTTTCTGAAGTCTACACAGAGTCTGATTTCTCCATTCTTTTTCCTTACTGGTACCAAGTTGGCCACCCACCCTGAGTATCTCAGTGGTACGATGATCTGGGCCTGTAGCAGCTTCTTCACTTCCCTCTCCACAATAGGCAGCAATATAGGATTGATCTGTCTTAGCTTCTGCCTAAATGGCTTTGCCTCCCTTTTCAACGAGATTTTATGCTCAATGACATAAGTGTTATATGTTTTGTGATATTCATAGGTCTAGGCAAACACATCAACAAATTCTCTCAAAAGTCCAACGTATTCAGACCTCTGCTCCTTTGTCAGACTTTTTGACAGTTTGACAAACTTGGGCTCACTCTTAGTGCCAATGTTGCACTGAATAGTACCAACGTCATCCTTCGAGATTTCCCCTTTTAATGACACATCATTTCTATCAAAAAGCCTTTCCAAAGGAACCACTCCCCTTGGAATATGGTTGCTGGGGAGTTGCACAATGTTACGCTCTGCTATTTTACTCAAAAAATTACTCCCATCAAGCTCTTCTTCAAAGACAGAGTCTTGGTCGATATGCATCTCTGAAAATTCTTCGACAGTCTCCAAGAATCTCTTGATCTCAAGATCATCCTCGAATACCTTCCAATGTTTGACATTGTTAGGTATGGAGGGCCTGTATTTTACTTCTACATCGTATCTGAATTTGGGCGGCAAGGGCACTTTGAAATTGCTTGCTGATGTAGCCAAGGAATCTTCCACTGTGTTCTTCTCTCTTGGGATGAAAGAAATATTGAATGCTGAGAAGAAACTGTCAATTAAGTCCCATACCTCATTTTTGTAGCTTCTGAGTCGAGGATTCTTAGCTTGATAAGCATTTCTGATCTGCTGGACCACCAACTCTGCATCTCCGAACACTGCTACTTCCTGAATTCCCATTTCCCTTGCGGCTCTTAATCCTAGGACAAGAGCTTCATACTCTGCCACATTGTTGGTAGCTTCAAATTCTAGTTTGTATGATAGAGACATGGTTTCCTGAGCAGGTGACACAAAAAACACCCTCGCTCCAGCGCCTTCCCTGGAAAAGGCTCCATCAAAGAACATTTTCTAGACGGGGGTGATGGAGGGAGGAAATTTATGGGAAGTGGTGGACGGTTTTCTGAGATTTAGAGGAGGCTCAGGAGCATTAGTGAGTTGTAGTACACTGGAACTTAAATCAGTGTCCAAGGCAAAAATGGGATGATTGGTAGGGTTGGCCTCATCACTGATTATATAGGCCAGTTGGGATTCACATTATAGCCTTCTATGTTCTCCTCCAAACACTGGGATAGTAGCATATGTGAGGTTCATTTGCAAAGTTCCCCCCAACCTTTTTATCCAAGATCTTGATAACAACATACCAAACTTGGGGGGGACATCAACCACTACAACATCCATGACCACACTTTTCATGGGCAACTGAAACAAGGTCACAACCAGGTCTTTGATAACTCCTAGACATTGAACTTTTCTGGAGTCAAAGGAATAGAGGTCATGATAGGCTCAGGTGACTTCTATCCCTAACTCTTCCATGACAGTTTTGGGCATGAGGTTGTGAGAAGCCTCCGAATCCATCAAGCAGTTGTGCAGTACCTTGTCATGTATGTTCAAGGAAATGTAGAAGGGAGGGGATGAGTCATTCCTGTCTTCTACCATAGGACCTAGAATAACTACAGGATTTTCATCTTGCAAATTGATGGAGTTTGTGGGAAGGCATGAGACCTCAGACTGTAAAAGATCAGAGAAGGGTTTCTTGAGCCCTTCATGTTTAATCAATTCGGTTAGGGGCACAGGGATTCTGATCTTTTGAATTTCATGCTTGAAACTAAAAGAAGATGTAAGCTTTGGAATTTCTCTTATTTCAGGAACCTGACTCTGGACTATGGGAGAGAGGGGTCGGGGTTTCTTACCTCTGGAACTGTCTGCTACTTCATTAGCAGGTTTCTCTGTTCTAGTGGACTGCTCAAGAACATCAGGTGCTACTATCTTTTTCTTAGAGCTCAGGTCATACCTGCCTTGGCTACCACTAGCCTTGTCTCCCTTGCTCAGTTCGTTTAGCTGATTGTCCATGAGAGACTCCTCGTATGCTGATTGAGTGAGATGAGGAAAATGAGGAGTGTCTTCGAAGCAATGGATTTCAGGATCAAGCTCGTCTGTTTCCCCCTCTTCTTCCTCGACCATAAAATTGTTTTGAAAAGAGGCATGAATTTTCTGGTCTTCTCTGTCTCTTTCCCTCTCTCTTTGCACTGTCGGGGAAGTAATATTGTTTGGCCTCCTGAAACCTCCTTTGTTTTCGATGTTTTGAAGGCCCTTGTATGATTTCCTCCCCTCCACCTTCATTATCTCCATCTCTACAGATAGAGACTTCACCATCTTGGTCAGTTCATCCACTTGAGGGTGGGGCAACAATGGGCCAGAAGTTGAGGTTTTCGATCTTCCCTTTCTTCTGTCTGCGTTGGCCTTGTTCCACAGTCTATCAGCTGCTAATACATTGGATTCCACTTCTATGACCACATCTTGCATTTGAGATAAGGAGGTGGCTCTTCTTTCTCTCAATAAAAGACAGAAATCGGGGCCAAATGCACTAGCATAAGAAATCTTGGCCGAGGCTTCTGAAGGTTTTATTTCGGCAGGAATTTTACTATACATCTTATTGAATCTTTTGGAGAAGTCAGAGACAAACTCTCCTTGCATCTTCTTCAGAGACCCGAAATCTATCATATAATACATGAAATCCTTCCTATCTCCCCAATACCTCAGGAAATCACTATCCAGGGCTTCGATCCCAGCAATAGACCTAGGGAGCCAATCCTCTAAACCACCTCCTTACCTCACCATCTAGGCTCTGGATGAAGACTCTCATCCAGACATCTTCATTTTCAATGTTCAGGTTGTCTGCATAACTATAGAAAGTAGCTAGGTGCTCTTCTGCAGTTATGTCCCCTTCCCCAGTGAACTTGGGCATATACTTCAAGTAATCTCCAGCAGGGAGAGGATTCATAGGATGGGGTAGGATTAAGGGAGCATATCTGGCAGCGACTATGGCATCCATTCTATTTAGAGGGGGATTAGCACCAGCCATAGGAATATTATGTGGAGGAGAATTTGGAGGAGAAGGAGTTCGTGAAGGGGATACTGGGAATGAGTCTCGAAGTGGAATGGGAAACAAAAGGGGATTTAAGGAGAAGGCTAACGAGCTCAAGTCATCATATGCTCCTCTTTGTGCAGAAGTGGTAACAGTAACAAGAGGAGGAGTGGTAAAGATAGGAGTGGGGAAATCTTCTATAGTCCTGGGTCTACGCCAAAGTACAACTTCAGAAGAGAGGGGAGTGACAAGGGTTTCTCCCTCCGATCCCAGACCAGGAGGGAAAAAATCAGCAGGAACACTCTGGAAATTCAGGAAACGGGAAACCTTAGAAAGAGGTCTGTTAAGAAACTGAGGGGGAGCAAATGGAATTCCTACAGAAGGAGATGGTGGATTACCTGTTTCGGCGGTGGAAGCTTCTCCTTCAGAGGCCTTTCCTTTTCTGAGAACCACTTCTGGATCAGTTTCAGGTGTAGCTAGAGGCAGCTGTGGATGAGACCGCGTGTGTCTGCCTCTGAAAGCTACAATTAACATGGCAGGTTTTCCATAGTGGAGTCATCACATTGGAGTCGCCAGGTGCACAGTAGCAATCTTTAAATGCTCTGATACCTGATGCACCTTCAGAATAAGAGGCTCAATGTCGTTCAATCCCAGGAAAAATTTTCAAATTCGTCACCGACAACGACGCCAGAAATGTTGGCATCAGAAGTCACTCCTGGATTGCTTGCAGGAGCAGAGCCCAACGTCCATCAGTTTTATGTCACGATAGTTGGTAATGGGTGATCAAATGGGTAGAGACTCGGGGAGATATCACTCCAACTTAGGGACTGGGTCTGGTACGTAAGGAACAAATGAGGTCTTGATCTAACTTCAGCCGGTGAATGATTTAGAGATGAGTAGGTTGAAGACTTGGTGAGAGGGGTGAAAAAACTACCTCAGGCAACAGACCTTTCAGTAGTTTGTAGAAGAAAAACTCTGAATGCAAGATCCTATTGGTTCAGGGCTTCGAGAAACTGAAAGGGGGACTTGACTGGATCCTCCAATTCCAAGCCGTTCAGTGCTAAGAAAATCACAGAGACCAATTAGAAACAATGCAACTGTTACAGTGATCCAACCTACATCATCCTATAACAGTTACAACTCGACTGGATCCTCCAATTCCGAGCTGCTCTACAATGTAAACAAAGACGTGAAAGAAACTAACATTCATAAGGCAAGAAGTCTCAAAAGTCCACACATAACCAGGAATAATAGTGCTTCATTAAAGCTTTACAACCGGGAGCCTTGCTCAACCATTGATGATTACAAAATACAAAAACTGAGTCTATATACTCAGAAAAACTCGCCTAACAGAGGTGTGCTCAGTCATCCAAGGCTTGGTGTCCCTTCAGTCAAATTCGGACGGATATCCTTGGTCAGACTCCTCCTTAACTACGCATGGATCCTGCAAGGGGAGTAGCTGAGCCATTAAGTGTCGAGTTAGCATGTGCAGACCTCTTTGGCTAGTCGAGGACTAGGTATGGCTTCTTTGAAAAAATCATTACACAGGACCCTCTCGGGCAGACAACTTACCAGACCCTCCATACCTTACACTTAATGAATGAGGAGAGGTTTCAACCACCCCTTCTCACCTTCATTTACTCAAAGCGAAAACCCAGATTGAGGTCGAATCAGATGGCACCTGGAGATCGCGATGATTCCTTCTGTGACCAAACTCGACGCCTTTGGCCCCTCTTGCACAACTCTTTTTATTTCCCAAGTGACCATGAGCTATGACCCTGTGTTTATTCTCAAAGGCACTTTCAGCATTCGTGAATAGGAAGAAGCTGATCCTTGCTTATCCCAGTCACGATGAGCGAAACGCTGAGATGGCTTAATTGGGTGCCATGCGTCCCTCTCATATCTGACGGTCCTGAACCTACTCGATGATGTTGTGGGCCCCGGGTCCTGGACGCTCTTGGAACTTCACGCCTTGGGGATATGAAGGAGATGATCCTTGAAGTCATGATGGGCGAAAAGGTGAAGAGCTCTATCACACACGAGGTGTCCCCTTTGGATGGACGACTGAGACTGCTCCGTGATACTGTGGGCCCAACTTTGGGCACTTTTGGCGCTTCGAGGTTTGGGGTTTTGAGATGTAGAACGACATAGAACCCTCACCCTTCGAACTTCCGACTGCCAAAAATCTGACGTGACTAGATCTCATGCCACGTGTCCTTTGGATGGACGACTGCTATCCTTTACTGCATGGAATACGGGCGCTATCCGTCACGCTAATCTCAGTGCAACTCCGCTAACCGCGATTTCCCGCCGACTGCCGATCTGCTCTTATGGATGAATCTGGACCGTCGACAATATACTCTCCCCCACTTACTTGCTTGGAAGCCTAAAACGATATTTTTCCGTGCTGCGCTCATGCGCTTCTCATGCAACTTGCAGACCCGAATACTCTTGTGCCCAAGACAAGAAATGTCACTAACACAACCTAGTTAATATATGGACCTTAAGAGGAGAGGAAGGATGATTTGGATTTGTGGGAAAGGGATAAGCAATAAATGATGACTCTTTAGTTGAATAGTGACCACCTATTGTGCTTCCTTAGCTTTGTGAGTGGCTTTAAGCTGGGTCTCAGGGCGAGCTATTAGAACATGAGCACTGATGTTGTTCTTGAGGTCAATGATAAAAGAATTCATGGAAGAATGTGCCCAACATTCCTTTTGTACATAAGGCCAATTTATCAAAATATTGGTGGCCACCCACCTATTCCACTGGCTCGAAAAATAGTTTTCCACCTTGGCAGTTTTTCGGGTTCCAAACTTCCGGGGTCGTTTTGAGGCCCTAAATGATGTTTTTTGGGGATTTGGGGCCTAGATGATCGCTAGAGGCACTAACTTGGGCTAGTTGAAATTTTTTTTTCTCAGTTAGACCTTTCCAACGGGCTATTGTGCCCCTAAAACGAAGATCGTATGCAAAAGTTACGACTCCGGGAAGTTGATGTACTAGCTTACCTAAACGAGGCCCACATGACTTTTGGCACTTCATCTCCTAGGGTTAGGTTTTTGGATGTCTAGGGTTTTTGAAATTCTTGTTTATTGTAAAATGCCTTCAGAGCCTCATTGTAACCATCTTCTTGCGAATGAGCGCAATCGTCACATCTCTTCTCAGAGATAAGCCACCACCATTCCATTAAGCTTGTTTTCCGCTGCATTTTACAGTTTCAACTTATTTCCTTATTGAATAGAAAACCAATTTTACTGTATCTCTGTTATTAAGTATTAAACATATTTTAATAATCTATATTCATTTCGTTCTGCTCATAAAATCCGGATCAGTGGTATCAGAGCAGTCTGCTCCTTGTCGTCTTAATGCATGTTCCCAATGAGGTTAGGGTACAAAAAATTGGGTCTCGAGCTTGTTTCTCTTGAGGAAAAAATCTCTCGCATGCCCAAGCGACCTCTCATGGCAGGAGAAAATAAATATGATGAGAGAAGAGATCCTTTCAAAATTTTTCTTGAGGAATCCCTCACACAACAGAGGAACGAGATGATGGATAGTTTTGCGCAAATCCTTCAGCGACTACCAACAGGTGACACATCTTCCTCGAGCGATGGCGCCGCCCCATTCAAGGTACAAATCAACTTCGATATTCCTATATTTGAAGTTCATATAGACGTACATGCTATAGACAAGTGGTTGAATTTACTGTAAGGGTATTTTTCTGTCCATAACTTTTCAATTAGAGAAAATATTATTTTTGTGCTCCTCAAAGTCGTTCCCCATGTCAAAGATTGGTGGGAAACTTTTTTTGAGCAAAAGGAAATAGAGGAACCCTCATTATTTATAGTCACGACCACCTGGGAATCCATCATGGATGCAATTAAGGAACAATACTACCCTGTCAGAAGTTATGACGACTTGTATACCAAATGGACCACATTGCAGCAAGAAAGAGACCAAGCAGTGCAAGAGTTCACAAATATCTTCCATACCTTGCGCACCAAGMTGGGTATCAAATATTTAGAGCGACATATAGTGCTCAAGTATCGTGGTGATTTACATAGATACATCCAAACTGAAATGGAATTTCTAGACATCTCGTCCTTGGGCGCGTCCTACCGATATGCCATTAAAATTGAGCAAAAACGCAAACAAAAGATGAGACTATTTGGGTCTGGGAACCCCGCACAACAAAATCCAGGAAAGGGCGAACCCAACCCACATAACAAATGAAAGAAAAATGATGGACATTATCAGGACAACTAGTCCAATCCGTAAGCAAAGAAGGACACCGGAAAGACAAAGAAATATACCGGGAAGTGGTGCGACTTCCATAAGAGACCTTGGCATAACACTATTGATTTTCACTCAAAGAATTCATTGGTGGCTGAAGTGAAAGCCTTTGAATCAGATGCGGGTTTTGACTCTGAGTCAGAACCAGAAAGGGGAAGATGAATCATTGATGC
>JASDQU010219745.1:0-17941 GCA_032191745.1 Picea mariana
GGCATGACATGTACTATCCATATAGAATAGTATTATCTGAAAATATATCATAACTCATACCGTTACCCATCAAACAAACTTGGGTCCATTACCCAAACTCGGGGTCTCCAACTTCTCATGGACATAACTCTCTAACTGTGAGGAATTATGCGACGTTCCACATACCACCAAAAATGACATGATAAGAACTATCCATCTAGGCTATTTTCCTTGACAAATTCACTTTCCTTCATCTGGTTATTCCACAATTAAGCATGGGTTCTCTTACTCCACAAATTGTCTTCTCGTGAGGGCTTTCACCATAACGGGACCACTTGGAGTTCATCAATATTTACTTCTTATCAACCATGAAAAAACAATAATGAGTCATATTTACATCAAACAATATTGGGTCCATTACCCAAACCTTTGTGCTACGGGGCTTTCTTCAAGGGTTGACCTCAATGACAACCAACCTTAATCAACATCCTGGTACTTGTGGACTTATTTGAGTATAAATAGATCGATTTGAGTATAAATAGATCAATTCAAGATTTTGTTAAGGTCATCAACTGGTTGGGAAAATCACCCTATTTTGTATTATTTTGATACCAAAATTTTTCTTTGGTTATGTATAAAACTTGAGACTTTCAAATTACTAGAAGTCAGCTTCTTTCATCTTCTTGTTTAAACTGTGCTCAAACACTTGTGCATGGAGGATCCAGAAAATGGTTGTAGTTGTATTGTAATGTAGGTTTGATTATAATGTTGTTGTGACATGTTCCGGTACTTTCCTTTTGTTGTCTTATTTCCCCTTATGCTGAAATGCTCATGCATGGAGGATCCAAACGAGTTGTCGTACTCGCATGATAATGGAGGTTTGATTATTATGCTACTATGATATATTTTAGTGTCTGAAACTTAAGTTCAAGAGTGTTCTTGTGCCTGAGTTTTTCTTCACCAAGCTACTTGAAGGTCGGATGCTCATAGCATACTTGTCCACCTTTCTCACTAAGTCTTCCTTTTGCTCACCTTTAACCTTAAACCAATGACTGAATTTAATGAGTACCTCATTTCCTTATGCATTGCTTGTCCAGTTTCTGTATTAAAACATTCTTTTATTATGCTTTGTCCATTTGACCTCCATTTATAAAACCTAGCTCCACAAACATTTTGATGGGTACTGGGCTTATCCTTCTGCAATCTGAGGGTGACTCTCAGTGCTAACACAGTGAATGACTCAACAAAACTTGGAAAGTGACCTTGTCACAAAAGATAACTACCATAATAGACATCAAGGGTGATCATTGCTATGGTCTATAAAGAGCATCTAAGGATCTTAGCAAGGTGATTCCAAGAAAATAAAATCTAGTGTAATCTACCAATAGACTAGACTCATGACCTACATGAGAAGGGAATCGATATGGGAATATAAAAACCCATCACAACCTTTCTTCAAACATGATTTGTGTGCCAAATAAATATCAAACTATATGGGTTGAAATTCATAAACATTATGTCATAGGACTTTGAAAATGGATTGACAATACCTAATAAGTATTAATCCCCACTAAAATGTTCAACTAGAAATTCTAAATTGTAGAATAGAGTTTTTGTTTGTAACAAGAATTTACTGGAAACTCTATGAATCCATATCTAAGTGCGCCATCCGATATTGGAAGGAAATTATATCCATATAGGAGGGCACTGGAACCATTGAAAGAGGTTGGCTAGCATCAATGTGGAGAGTATTGATTCCAACAGATATGTGTTGAGGGATTTTGTCATGGACCTAAGAGTCTTGCTTAAAATGTTTTATTTCTTCATCTCTAGTCATGTAGCACTATATTTCCTTAGCCATAGTGACTTGACCAACATGTTCCTACTACAACCTGACTACACCTCTTCGCTTAAAGTATTCCCATAACTTCACTTTAAGCTACAATAGTTAGATGTAATTCCAAGTCCCACGCAACTTAGATCATCCAATAGTCAACACTTAGACATATGTCCAATTGCAACCTTAAAACATCCCATTAGTACTTATACTTAGCCAATATTATAACTTAGCCAACACGAGCATATAAGGAATAGTAACATCCAATACACATAAATAAACTATGGAACACAAGTATGGATGGGGACCAAGATAGGCACCTTGATTATTTATTATATAGAGAATGTTACATGTACAATAAAGGAGCATGACCAATCTTCCTATAACTCATTTACAAACTACAATTACAATGTCAAGCAACCAATACAACCATTAATCCTAACCCTAAAGAAACCACAAGCTTACATGCTATAAGTCATGTTTACATCTCTTTGTCACTTAGCCAATGCAAGTCTTCGATGATGCCCAAACCATGAACTTGAAAATTGCATAACACTTGATGAATATTTCCTCTTGCAACTTGATGCCTTATCATTTTGAGGCATCTATTTATTTATATGACCTTTTTATACACTTTCAAGTCCCATCGTTCCAAGGAGGACCCAAGTTTCATTAGTCATCACTTCAAGTCGACCATTTGTTGTGTCGATCCAAATCATTCCAATTTTTTCTAAGTCCTCCCAATTTGTCCTAACTCACCCAGGTTTTCCTAGCTCATCCGGCCCATCCATCTGACTATGCCTAGGTGTGCCTAAATGGTTCATTGCATTCAATCACATCTCAATCCGTTTGAAGGAAACTCCAAAATGATTCTCTCCTTTTGGTTTGCATGTATATATCATGCACCAAAGGCATCCAAAGATGCATATAAAGGAAAAATGGATAGTTCACCACTGCATCCATCTGATTAGTTAGGTGCATCTAACATTGCAACCTTTTGTCCCTAGATTGGTAACATGCTTACTTCCATATGTAGTTATAGTTATTACATCCTCCCCCATTAAATTTGTTGTCATCTTGGAAACATCCAATGAGAACATGTCTAAGTGCTCCAAGGTTATGTTTCTCAAAGTAATGGACCTTGTCCTCATACTTCCATAATGCATCCTTCCTTTCCCAATTTTTCTCCTCTTTAGGACTATATTTCTAGTGGACAAAGTACTCATGCCTTTATATTTTTATGAAGTAGGAGGTCTTGTTGGAAAGTATCTCCTTCACTTCTAGCTCGGAGATATTTATGATCAAAGTGAGGGCTCAAGATGTTGCAACTCCACTAAGATCCACTTTATCAATCCTACAAGGATTCAATTGAATTATATGGAAAATGGTGATCTCTCATGTGGTTGGGTGTCTCCAATCTATAGGTAACATTGTCAATCTTGTCAAGTACTTTGAATAGTTCTTCAAAATTCTGCAATAATACACCAACCATGCCCCTATGTGACTTGGAATTCCTTTTCCCAAATTGAGAAATACCAAGTCACCGACTTGAAACTCTACCTCCCTCCTATCATGATCCACCCAATGCTTCATTTATTCTCTTACATTCATCAATTGAACATGGGCGATCTCCAATTTGTTTTTCAATCCTTTCATGAACCCCGAGGATGATGGGTGCGCCCATAATATCCTTTCATAATTGTATGTGGTTTCAATGGTTTCTACCCATTTTTAAACTCAACTGGACTATATCCTATCATTGAAATCTTTTGCATTTTGTAATTGAACTGGGTGGCATCCAACAACTTTGGCCAGTTCATTTGGTCTGCTTGCACAAAATGCCTTAAGAAATCCTTCAAAAGACAATTGATAATTGTTTTGTACACATTAATATAAGAATGATAGCTTGAAATCATCAACATTTTGGTTCCGAAAAGTCTAAATAAGTATGTCCAAAACTGTCTTATGAACCTCATGTTTTTGTTCAAAACAATGCTCAATGGAAGACCTTAGTACTTCACAACATGAAATAAAACATCCCAACTTCCTTTGTGGCACATGGTGCCTTTGTTGGCATGAAGATAACATACTTAGAAAAATATTCAACCACCACCATGATCCCATTATACCCCTATGAAATCAAAATATGAGTGATAAAGTCCATCAAGACACTCACCCAAGGTCTCTCCAACACCAATAAAGGATATAGTGGATCAGATTGCATCTTGGTGTTTTTCTTGTCGTATTGGGACATAAGAGAGGTATATATGTACTCTTATATTTCTCACTTCATATGTTCCCTGTAGTAAACTCATTTCATCATTTTCCCAAGTGGCTATCACAAGGTGAATCATGGAACTCCCTTAAGAGTTCCTTATCAACATTATATGACTTAGGAACATAGATGTGCTCACCAAAGTATAAGAAACCATTCTCTATCCAAAAATTTATCGTTTTTCCTTCCTTCACCTAATTCATGATGTTCAAAGTTGTGGAATCCTTGTACAATCCCTCCTTGATCTTCTCTTTCAAGTTTATGAAAACCTACATTTGACTGTGCATGGGCATCAACAACTTGTCCTTTTCAAAATCTACAAGTTGTGCCTTTCTTCTTAAGGTTTCCATTGTTTCATTTAACTTGCTCAGTTGATATTCAATGCTCATGTTAAAATCTACCAATAAATATTTTCATTGTGCCTGATTGGGTGACAACTTCGATTGGGTGGAAAAGTAGCTAATTTCCACATTACCTGTCTTCACAATGAATGGTTTTCCTAAAAGGTAGTGTATCCATGATTGTAGGAAATGCACAACTATGGTCATATATTTCTCATGAATATGATACCTTCATTCATGATCTTGTAGCTTCTTTTCTCATAGGCCATTGGATGACCTTCCTGTGACAAAACTCCTCCAATGGTGAAATGTGAAGTGTTCATATGCACTTCAAATGACTAGTCAAAGTATGTCAGTTTCAACATAGGTGTCGAAATAAGTTTGCACTACAGTTCACAGAATGTTTCTCGACACTTCTCTGTCACTAACTGGTGCCAAAATCTTAGATCAACCTTCATAAATCTATATTAATAGTTATCCAAACCAAGGAAACGTCTTACCTCATGAATTGTCCTAGTTCCTTCCAATTCTCAATCATACTTATCTTTGTAGGAACCATGTGCATGAATCCATTCCCAATCCAATGGCCTAAGAACGAAATTTCAATATTCCCAAAGCCACACTTATATTTATTCAAGTACAACTAGTTCTGCCTCAGTGCCTCAAAGACTTCCACCAGGTGCTTCTTGTGGTCTTCATTGTTCTCACATAACACCATAATTTTTTCTGGCTATACAAACACTGACTTATCTAAGAACAGTATGAACACATCATTCATCAAGGTGAAAATTCTTGTTGGAGCATCACACAAGCCAAAAGGCATAACAAGAAACTCAAAACTACCATACCTTGTCACCATGACTTTCTTTGCCTCATCCCCTTCTACAATCCTTACTTGCTATTATCCCTACTTGAAGTCCAACTTCAAGAAGACCTCAGCCTTAAACAACTTGTCAAATAAATCCACATCCAAAGGTAAGGGGCATCTATTTTTGATGGTATGATTGTTCAACGCATGGTATTCCAAGCACATCCTCAACCTTGGGGTGTAATTCTTCTTTTGAAAGAGGAATGGTGCACCATACAATGACCTAGAAGGTTGGATCAAGACAAAATCAACAAACTTAGTCAAATTCCACCACAAATCTTCCAAATTGGGTTTAGAAAGTCGATATGGATCTTTTTCCTGAGGCTACAACCCCAGTTCCAGTTCAATACAAGTGGTCAACAATGCACCTAGTTGGGAGCAATTTTGGCAACAAATCAAACATTTTATTGAAAAAGTTGTCAAACACATCAAGAAGCACTGATAGAATAAGTGTCCCCACTCCACCCTCATCCACTTCCCTAATGAATTCTACAAAAATATACAATTATAGTTTCCTCATTTCCCTCTTCATGCTTAGAGAAGACAAAAATTTCACCCTTCCATCCATTTTCTTTGTTGTTCTGTGCACAACAAAATTCTTCCATCCACCAAGTATCACCTAATTGTCTACAAAAGGCATGATAACAAATTGTGTTCTCCTTATTAAATTTTTCCCAAGAATGAATTCAAAGTCATCCATTTGCAATACTATGAAGTAAACATGGCATTTCCACTTATCCAAATGTATGTGAACTATGGATGCAACCCCAACTATTTCCTTATCCTTAAAATTGACCTCCTTGATTGAAGCCCTGCATGGTCCATATCTTATTCTAATTTCAATTGCCAACTTCTTCTGTAAGAAGTTGTGCGAGGAACTAGAATCCATCAATGCCTGATTTATTCTTACATTGATTATCAAATCCACATAATAGAGTATATGTGCACTCTATCCTTGGTTTCCATCCAAGCACTTATCTACCTCAAAGAATTATCTAAAAGGATCTTCTCCCTTCCATCCGTATAATCGTGTTGCACACAACTTGTTAAATGAAATGAATAGAAACAAGAAGGGACACAAAATTTATCTCTTCCTAAAGTGTCCTATCAATGGGTACCAAGAATCACCATCTTCAAAAGGTATTTGGTGGAACATCTTGGCTCATATTTTCTTGAACCCAAGACACTTTGCAATGTGTCCTATAAAATTGTTACATGTATATTCACTTGGTTGAAGTGCACTCAAAGAACAATGGGACACCCATACAATAAGCTCCTATACCAATTGTGACTTATAATAATATCTCAATTTCATCCCCCACCTTTTTCAAATCTCCAATGCTTGCTAACACTATTCCAGATGATCATCCAAGGGGCCATTCTAACACCTTAGCTAGGCATTTCCTCCTTGAGCACCCAAACATTCCAAGAAACTTCTCAGCTAAAATATTATTCCAAAGTTATCTCGAACTAATCAAGTCACCCTCTCAACCTATTACTTACTTATGAAACATGGTGAAGAGTTCCCAACTAGATTCTGAAACCAACTCCTTCAACAAGTTGAGCTTTGATACCACCTATCATGAACATAAGAGTTTTTCCAAAAAAAAATATTTTCATCATCTGTAGTTGTATGAAATTGTGTTTTCTTTGTCATAATGGCTTGACCAACCTATGCCTACTATAACCATACTACACCTCTTCACTTAAAGTATGACCATAACTTTTATCTAAACCACAATAGTTAGATGAAATACCAAGTCCTACACAACTTAGATAATCCAACAGTCAACACTTAGGCATACGTCCAACTGCATCCTTAAAACATCCCAACAATACTTATAGTTCGAAAATATTATAACTTATCCAAAATAATCATGTAAGGAATAGTAGCATCCAATACACCTAAAGAAACCATAGAACACAAGTATGGACGTGCACCAAAATAGGTTCCTTAACTCTTTATTACGTAGATAATGTTACATGTACAATAAAGGAGCGCAACCAATTTTCCTGTAGCTCATTTGTAGACTAAAATTACAATGGAAATCAGCCAATATAAATATAAATCCAACCCTTGAAGCAATTGTATGCTTGCCTCTTCTAGGTCTTTCTTTTGTCTCTATATCACTTAGCCAATGCAAGTCTTCTGCAATGCCCAAACATTTTATTTGATAATAACAAAAAACTTGTTGACTCTTTCCTCTTGCAACTTGATGCCTTATCACTTTGAGGCATCCACCTACTTATATGATCTTTCCATGCACTTTCAAGCCCCATTGTTCCAAGGTGGAACCAAGTGTTGCATGTTGTCACTTCAAGACAATCATCCATCGAGTCAATTCAAATAATTCCAAGTCATGATAGGTCTTCCAAGTCATCTCATATCATTCGATATGTTTTTCCAACTATGCCCAAGTGCACCAAGTGGGATGACATGTCTCAATTTGTTCGAAGGAAACTCCGGGATGATTTTCTCCTTTGGCTCTACACATATATCTCGTGCACCCAAGGAATTCCAATATCCATTTAAAGGAAACATTAATGGATCACCACTCCATCCATGTGATCAAGTAGGTGCATCTAGTATCACAACCTTCTACAACAACCTTCTACACCCATCTTTCCAGCGTGTCTACTTCTATCTATGGGTGTATGTTTTATAGAGTTCCTCTTCACTACACACAATGATTTACTTTTCCCCCGAAGTTAGTGTGCCATAATTACATGGAAGATTGAATATAGTTGGATCTTCAACAAAAAAATATGTGTGTAGTGTTCCCAAGACAATTTTTGCTGGAAACACTAATTGTTCAATGTTTATTTGATATTTGGTTATATGTTTGCAGGTTTACTCATAGAGTTGCAAATTAGGGTTTATATTATGAAGATTATAGCAATTAAGAGATAGATCTGAAGCATATACCATAAACAAAGACAAGATATAATAAGGAACACCAATATAGAGCCAATAATGTCATATCTGAACTTTATTTAGATAGTAGATAGATATTGTAACCAGAGATCTGGAGATATGGAAGACAACCACAATAATATCCAAAATGGGACGATAGTTGCTACAATAATAACCAATAATGATGATAATATCCTTAAAATTCACTTTGAAGAGAAGAGAGAATCCTCCAAAGGCCAATATATGCAAGAGAAGACTGATAAGATGGAACCCTAGCTCAATGCAGTGCCAAACCCTCAAACTGGTTGAGTTGCACATTGTCTTGGTGGTTGTAGACACCCTAGTTTTAGGCCATCCTCTTCCCATGCTCCAAATGATTCAAAACTCTCCTAGAATGTATATCAATGTAGATCAGGCCACTATAATTCTCCTAGAAAAGTATCATAATGAATGGTGAGGTTTTATCCCTCCAAATGGGAAAACCTTCAACTGGTTTGTGCCCCCCTAGTTGACTGACGCTCCAATATTTCGGCCTCCCCTCTAGAGGCCTCCAATTGCTACAAAATTTACTGAGATGATAGATCGAGGAAACATAAACCAACTAGTGAAGTCTCAGGATGAACTATGAATATCTGGGCCACCAAATGATGAAAACCTCCTTCTGTAGTGTGCCCTTCTCCTCCCCAACTCGTGCCAATCTCTAGGAAATAATCTTCCGGGCAAACCTTCTCTTGAATAGACTATAAATGATTCCCTAGACCATACAAAGAAAACCTATATGTTCCTTTTCCAAAAATCCTCCTCCTTACTTCATATCGAACTAATCTCCACAAGGTGGTGCTCCATCCTGCTAGAAACCCCCTTAGATTGTGCACTAGTACTCTTCTAGCAATAGATCTAACCTATGTAACACTGTAGAATGGTGTGGGAGGATTGTTACACCTCCGAGACCAAGATTGTATCAAGGAAGGTGTAATCATTCACCACCAAGTTGATATATAGGGTTTTAGTCTCAAAACCCTCAAAACTGTTTGTGCTCAAGAGCCCAAATGCAAAATATGATAATAATCTAGAATGCCTTAGAAGTGCTCCCTTCTTCTCTTTTGTACCCCTATTCTATTCTTTTGTTGAGTTAGATAACCCATAGGGTTAACTCCTAGCTTTTCTCCACATGTTCTTTTCTTTCATTGAGTTACCTTTTTCACACAAAGTCAACTCAATAATATAACGCTTTGCTTAGGAAATGAATTTTGGTTGACTTTTCCCCCATGATGCATGAGACTATAGTCTAGTGGGGATAGCTAGACTACCGAGTCTCTCCAAAACTCTTCATCAAGAGGTGGGGGACATTACAGTCTCCTCTGCTATAAATTTCTTTCCCACAAGCAATTCTGGACCTGACTCCTTAATCATATGTTCACCTTCCCAAGTGGCATCTTCTATGGGTAGATTCTTTCACTTGAAAAAATATTCCTTGATGATTATTTTCCTTAACTTCTTCTCCCAGACTTATAATATCTCCTCTAGTACCAGTACTAATTGTCCTTCTTCATCCAAAGGTGGAAATTCCTCAATAGGAATGATGTGTTTACCAATGGCTCTCTTCAAGCAAGACACATGGAAAACATTGTGTATTTTGTTGTCGTGTGGTAGATCAAGCTCATATGCCACGACCCATACCTTCATGTTGATCCTATATGGACCAAAAAAGTGAGGTTGGAGCTTCTCTGCACCACTCCTCTTAATGTATTTCTATCTATATAGTTGAAACCTCAAATAAACCAAATCACCAACCTCAAATGTGCGCTCCACCCTATGCTTATATGCTTGTACCTTATGTTGATTCTGTGCCCTTTGCAGGTGGTTCTTGAGTTCTCTGAGTATATTCTAACTCTGTTGAATCCAATCCTGAACCATGGGAGCCCTTCTCTCACCAAAGACGATCTCCACAAATGAGAGGGGGTCATAATTGTATAGGGATCTAAAAGGTGGCATACCAATGGACATATGATGGGTGGTGTTGTAGCAATATTCCCCAAAATGAATCCATTTAACCCATGTTTTTTGCTGCCCTAACACATAATTCCTGAGGTAGCCTTCAACCCATTTGTTGACTATCTCTATTTGGCCATCTGTTTGAGGATGATAGTTGGTACTAGGTGTTAATGTCGTACCTACCAACATGAATATTTCCTACCAAAATATGCTCATAAACCTGTTGTCCTTGTCACTCACAATGGTTTTGGGTAAACCATGCAATATGAAGACCTCCTGAAAGAACAAATCTGCAACCTCTGTTGCACTGTAGTCTGTGCCAATGGTGAAAAAATGCACAAAATTAGTCAACCTATATACCACCATGAAAATGCAGTCTTTTCCCTGAGCCTTATGCAATCCTGTGATGAAATCCATAGATATGATTTCCCATAGATATGGGAAGTGGTTGTAGTAAACATGTTGGGTGAGTGTGTTCATCTTTGTTTACCTAAAAAGTGGTGCACTCCTTGATGTGGTGCATCACATCTTCTTTCAATCCCTTCCAAGTGAATCTCTCATGTATCTTCCTCTAAGTCTTGATGAACCCTTGATGCCCTGCTACTGGTGAATCATGACATGCTTGTAGCACTTTGGCCTTAAAGGTTGACTCGGGGACCAAGAAGATTCAACCCTTGTAGTATATGATGTCATCCATGATTCTAAAGTTGTCATATTGTACCTTTCAATCCATCAATTCACATGAAAATCTGTTCTTTGAGTATTCCACCAAAAGGTGGGCCTTTCAGTCCACTGAGATGTCGGCCATGGCATAAACTGATGCTCTTATGGATAAGGCATCTACCACCACATTATTCTTCCCTTTGACAAACTCATTGTCAAATTCATAAGCCTGCATTTTTCTCACCCATTTCTGTTGCCTCTCATTTAAGTCCTTATGATCCAGAAAGTACTTAAGGCTATTGTGATCTATCCTCACAATGAATTTTTCTCTAACCAAATATTGTATGAACTTAGCCAATGCATGCATGATGGCTAGAATATCTTTGTCATAGATGGTGTAGATAAGCTCAGGACCCCTCAATTTTCAGCTTTCATAGAAAATAGGGTGCCTATTCTGCATAAGTACTTCTCCAATGCCTTCCGCTGAGGCATCACACTCCACTATAAAGGGTTGTGTGAAATCTGGTAAGGCCAATACTGGACAAGTACTCATCACCTTCTTCATTTTTTCAAAGGTCAACTCTTCTTCGAGAGTCCTCTTAAATTTCACTTTCCTTGTCAAATCAGTCAAAGGTGCGCAAAGTTGAGAGAAGACTTTGACAAACCTCCTGTAATAGAAACATATGCCCATAAATCCCTTCAATTATGTTAGTGTCTTAGGTGTGGGCCAATCAAGTATAGATTGTATCTTCTCTTGGTGTACCTGTACCCCCTTCAATACAATGATGTGCCCTAAATAAAGGACCTCTGTCATTCCAAACTCACATTTGGATTCCTTAGCATATAAATATTGCTCTTCCATGATAGCCAAAATCTGCTCTACATGTTGAAGGTGCTCCTCCCAAGTTTTGTTATAGATCAACAAGTCCTCAAAGAAGACTAGGAGGAACTTCCTCAGTTGCTTGTTGAAAAAATGATTCATGCAAGACTAGAAGGTGTTTGGCACATTAGTCAACCCAAAAGGCATCACCAAGAACTCATAGTCTCCATAGTGACATCAGAAAGCAGTCTTGGGGACATCTTGCTCCCTCATCTTTATCTGATGATAACCAAGTCAATATTTGTGAAGTATACATCCCCATGGAGGTCATCCAATAGCTCATCAATACTTAGGATGGGCTATATATTCTTTATTGTCTTCTTATTTAAAGCCATGTAGTCACTACACATGCGCATGGTCCCATCCTTGTTTTTCACCAATACTACTAGATATGCAAAGGGGATGGAACTTGGCCTAATGTGTCCCATGTATAGTAGTTATTTAATGGCCTTCTCAATTTATTCTTTATATTTCTTGGGGTTCCTGTAGGGAGTGGTAATGATAGGTTTCTCACCCTTCTCCAACTATATGATGTGCTCAAACCCCCTATCTGGTGATGCTCCTAGTGGTATGGGTTCAAAGACCTTGTTGTGTCTGTTAATGATTCTCTGAATCTTTGATGAGTCAGTTTCCCCCTTCTTATCCACCCTAACCAATATTATACACTCTCCTTCATAAGTAATGTCTTCCCTCCTAAAGATGGTCTCCATGCACTTTGTTGTCACCACTCTTGGTGTGTTGATTTTCATGCCCCTAAGAACCACCTTTTTCCCATTTTCCTTTGTAAAAGACATCTCCATTGTCTTGTAATTTGTAGTGATTGGCCCCAACGTACTAAGCCACTAAACTCCAAGGATGATGTTGGTTTCTGGAAGGTCCATAACATAGAAATATTGTGCCAAATCATGCTTTCCCAATGTAAGCTTCATTCCTGGGATGTATCTGTCACAGGGCATAGTGCGCCCCCCTGCTACCTCCGCATGAAATCCCTCAAATTCAACTATATGTATTTGTCTCCTTTGCAGTAGGGATGAATCAATGAAGATGTGTGAATCACCCCCATCGATGAGAATTTAAACCTTTTTCCCTTTTATCACCCCTCTCATCCTGAAGGTGTTGAATTTAGGTACCCCGCTAATGGATTCTAGTGTTACCTTCTTATCTACTGCAAGGCCATGAATTTCATCCTCCTCTTGTGTGTTTTCTATGAGATTTGCCTCTATGTTCTGTAGATGGTTGAAACCTTCCTCCTCCTCCTCATTAGAGATCACCTCAATTTAGTGAGTCTTTCCCTTGCCCATGCATTTGTGTGTTGGATCCCAAGGCTATTTGCAGGTGAAGAACAATTGCTTCCTTCTCAATTCCCTCCTAGTGGTCTCATCCATTCAACCTCTTCCCTGGTCAAAAACCCTTTGGTCTCCCCCCCCTGATTCATTGGAGATCTTTGGTCTCTACCCCCTTGGTTTATAGGAGGTTTAGGGGTAAATCTAATCTTTTCTGCTGAAGCCAAGTCCCTATTCTTCCATATAGTATCATGCAAGATGGTAGAATTAAAATCCTTGACCCAACCCCTTAAGGGCTCCATCAACCTCTCTATGAAGAGCATCATAAGTCTCACTTGAGACACATACTACACCATAAATTCTATCCTATGAAACTCTTCTATGTATAGCTCTGGTGATCTTGTCTGTCTAAGCTAGGTGAGTTCCCTAAAAGGTATCTCTGGATCCCCCTAGTCAAACTTGTTAATGAGCCTCTATGTAAAATCTATGTAAGTTGTGATCTGATTGTGACCTAGTGTATTCAATCCATGATACCACCAATTGTGAGATTTTCCCTCCAAGTACATGGTGGAAAACTTGATGGCATCCATCTCTCTCATGGGGTTAAGTGATAGGTAGGTATCAAGTTTCTACACCCATGCTTGTGCAATCACCTTGGAAGATCCATCAAAGTATGGGATTTCCATCTTGCCTTCCTTGCACTCCAATTCATAGTTAGGCCTTTGATATTGTTTAGGATTACCCCTAAATTTCATCCCACAATACTTATCCAGTCTGACTTTCCTATGGAACCTTTCACTCAATGTGTGATATTCCATGGCACACTGCTCAAAGTTGTCCTCAATTTCATCATCATAGTTGTGTTGTGGCTAGTTATCCAAGAATGTAGGTAGGTAGGGTCTAGGGGTGGCCCTACTATGTGTTGGCCCCTGAGGAGTTCCTCTTTCATAACTCTATCCCTCCATGTGATAGTGAGGGATATTCTTCTGATGAGTTCTAGTGCCCCCATTAGACCCATTGGCTTCCTTGTTTCCATAAATTTCTAGTCCCTTACTTGCATGGGCTATCTATAGTAGGAGTTACACAATATTCATCTGAGTGGCATTTATCTTCTCCAAGGTCTCTCTCATTTCAACTTGTATCCTACGCATAATTTCCATATTTTCCTATAGATGATGTTCAAGTGCACTTTGTGTCTAAATTATGGAGTGTTGTAAATCCTTAGAAAAACCTACTAGAATCTATGTCTCATTGTCCTCACCTAAACCCTCCATCTTTGCCTCTGTTTCACCTGTCTTCTTTCTACGTCTGCCCATGTAAATACCACTGAACTTCTGCATGTGCTAATCCCCACTGGTTGGGAGGATCAACACTATGATAACACTGTAATGTTCTCAAGACAATGTTTTTGCTGGAAACACTAATTGTTCATTGTTTATTTGTTATTTGGTTATATGTTTGCAGGTTTACTCATAGAGTTGCTTATTAGGGTTTATATTATCAAGATTATAGCAATGAAGTGATATATCTGAAGAATATACCATAAAAAAAGACAAGATATAATAAGGAACACCAATATAGAGCCAATAATGTCAGATCTGACCTTTATTTAGATAGTAGATAGATCCTGTAACCAGAGATCTACAGATCTGGAAGACAACCACAATAATATCCAAAATGGGAGGATAGTTGCTACAATAGTAACCAATACTGATCATAATATCCTTCAAAGGAACTTTGAAGAGAAGAAACAAGCCTCAAAAGGCCAATAGATGCAAGATAATATTGATAATATGGAACCCTTTCTCAGTGTAGTGCCAAACCCTCAAACTGGCTGAGTTGCGCACTATCCTAGTGGTTGTAGACAGCCTAGATTTTAACCCTCCTCTTCCTATGCTCCAAATGACTCAAAAATATCCTAGAATGTAGATCGGGCCACTAGAACCCTCATGACAAAGTCTCATACTAAATGGTGAGGTTTTGGACCTCCAAATGGGAAAACCCTCAATTGGTTTGCACCCCGCTGGTTGATTGATGCTCCAATATCTCAGCCTCCCCTCTAGAGGCCTCAAACTGCTACAAAGTTTACTGATATGATAGATCGGGGAAATACAACCCCACTGGTGAAGTCTTAGGATGAAATATGAATATATGGGCCACCAAATGATGAAAACCTCCTTATGCAGTGCACCCCTCTCTTACCCAAATCGTGCCAATATCTAGGTAAGAATATACTTTTAAAACCTCCTCTTGAATAGACTAGAAATTATTCCCTTTACCATACAAAGAAAACCCAGATGTTCTTTTTCCAAAAACCTCCTCCTTACATTGGATCGAATTGATCTCCACAAGGTGTTGCACCCTCCTGCTAGAAACCCCCTTAGGCTGTGCACTAGTACTCTTGTGCTAATAGATCTGACCTATGTAACACTATAGAATAATGTGGGAGGATTGTGGAACCTCTAGGACCAAGCGTGGATCAAGGAAGGTGGAATCTTTCACCACTGAGTTGATATCTAGGGTTTTAGTCTCAAAACCCTCAAAACTGCTTGTGCTCAAGAGCCCAAATGCAAAATATGATAATAATCCATAATTCCTTAGAGGTGCACCCTTCCTTTATTTTATACCCCCAGTCTATTCTTCTTTTGAGTTAGTTAACCCCTAGGGTTAACTCCTAGCTTTTCTCCACATGTTCTTTTCTTTCGTTGAGTTACCTTTTTTCACACAAAGTCAACTCAATAATATAACGTTATGCTTAGGAAATGAATTTTGGTTGAATTTGTCCCCATGATGCATGAGACTATAGTCTAGTGGGGATAGCTAGACTACTGAGTCTCTCCAAGCCTCTTCATCAAGAGGTGGGGGGCATTACAATGCGGGTTGAAGTCACAAAAATATCACACCAAAAAAAAGGGTCAAGGATACCCAAAATGGAATGATCTCACTTGGGGGATAGAGCCAAAAGGATTTCTAAAAGGAAGTAGTTCCTTGGTACAATCACCATAATAAATTCTCCAGGGACATAGTGGCTTGGAGTGGGAGAAGTCCACAAGAATCCCCCACAAAAAAAGAATCACAAGGGAAGATCACAACCTCAAATAACCTTGCAAAAATAGATCATTGATGACTTGCACATACCCAAAAATTACATGGGATGTAATGCCCAAAATATGAGCTCATGTGTGGAGAAAAAAAAATGAGCCTTAGATAGTATAACGGTAAACAATGTGTAGCTAATAGACCTTCACCTATAGATGGTAATAGGTGCAATGCCAAGCTAGGAATGTAATATTACCACAAAATGTTGCAATGATAGACATGCCTGATTGATCAAATGGATGGAGTGGTGAGCCATCCATGTTTCCTTTATATAGATATTGGTATGACTTGGTCACATGAGTCAAACATGAGGACCCAAACGAGTGAATCATCTTGGAGTTTCCTTCAGATAGATTGATATGTGACCATATTTTTCATCCCACATGGGAACACTTGGGGTGCACTTGATCATGGTCAAATAGATGGACTAGTTGAGTCAGGATGACTTAGGTGGACCCAATATGACTTGGAATGATTGGGAACAAATCAGTGGATGGTTGGATTGAAGTGACGATAGGTGACACTTGGATCCACCTTGGAATGGTGGGGCTTACAAGTCCATGGAAAACTCATATAAGTATGTGGATGCCTAAAAACGATAAGGCATCAAGTTACAAGAGAATATGTTCATCAATTGTTCTGCAATTATCAAGTTTAGGGTTTGGGCACAATAGAAGACTTGCAGTGGCTAAGTGACAAAGAGATGAAAATAAGACCTGCAAAAGTTAGGTCCACAATTTCTTTAGGGGTTGTATTGATAGTGTTGGCTATCGGAGGTCACCCCTGGATTGCTAGCAGGAGCAGAGCTCGACGCCCATCAATTTTAATGTCACGATTTGTTTAAAGGGTGATCGAATGGAGAAAGACTCAAAACAGCACAATCTCAACTCGGAAACTAGACCAGGCATGCATGAACGAGTGAGGTCTTGATAAACTTCAAACAATGAGTCATAGTAAAAGGGTGAGCAGGTGGAAGACTTATGCAAGAAGGATGCAGAGGTCTATAATAAACATCAGGTTCATCACAGACTGGAGAAGAATGTATTCAAACGCAAAACCCTTTTACATTCAAACACAGAAAACCAGAGAGTACAAGAATGCCACAACAAATCCTTTATCATAGCATAACTGCAACAATCCACGTGAATCCTTCACTGTGAACACTCAGGCATGAGATGAAACAAAGATGGAAGAAAGGAGAACAGTTTGTTATAAACCAAGAAGTCTCAAACACAGAGGCATAACCAGGAAACCAGAATATTTGCTGAAACTATACAGTCGGGAGCTTAGCTCTACCATCGATAGATACAAAAATGGAAAAAATGCCTACATATACTCAAAACTACAACAGCAACAGAACCAAGAAAATGCATTGAAAGCTTTGCATCTGCATGGCTTCTGACACCCTGCAGCCGCAATCTTTGAATAATCGTGCAACTTGTGGCAGACGTGATAGATCTTCTGATAGTTACATCGGCGAATCAACGTGCTTTTAATTCATTGCAGGACGTCCCCATTATGGTGGAGACGATGTCTAACCACCCTCAACCGCCTCAATAACTGCTTCTTGGGATTGATAACGGCCCAGCCAACTCAGCACCTCGGGATGGGGAAGACTTCTCGCACTGCCACCTAGAACAACTGAATAGCTTGAGGGATGGACATGAGGGCCAGTGCGGAGGACATGGTGTATGGTAGGAGTGATGGCATAGAGGGGTGACAGACGATGATCCATGGTGGAAGGAATCCAGGAAGATGGGGAGAAGACGGGAGAAACGAGCTCGCCTTCGGGTGAAAAACCAATGTG
>JASDQU010219746.1:0-17939 GCA_032191745.1 Picea mariana
AGAATCATACTAAACTTTTAAAAGGATCATACCTCAAATTAAGGGATTCAAGCAAATCAAGTAATCTTTGAATTCACTATTGTTGTCACTGCTTCCAGGTTCTTAAAAATAACAGACCCTGTGGTTTTTTGGCATTTGTATTTGGTTTGAGCTATGGATTAGAGTCTACTATTCTTCTTCGTTAATGAATCCACCTGGTCTTCCAAAGATTTGAGCGGAGACTGTAGTAAAGGCAAGTCCTTGTAATACCTGTCGATCTAGGATCGACATTCATTACAGTGCGGCTGTAGAGACTATGTATTGGTAGTATTAACAACTGGAGAATCATCCATTTGACATGTAGGTTCATCACAGAGTTTGATTCCAAGAAAATCAGGATTGTCCTTTAGAAACGGTGGTAAGTTGGTGACATAATCGTAGGGTCTATCAGGACAAAGTCCATATGAGTATGGATACTCTTCGGCCAAGAACCTTTCAATTTCTGAATCCGAATCCTCACTTACCACAATTGTATTTTTTTCTGCACAGGGCATGGGTTTTTTTTTAGCACACCGTGAAACCCAATGAGTGGCCCTTTTACTCTTATAATTGACATCCATGCTACCTTTAAACTTTTTTCCCTATGGATTTTTTAACAGTCTTAACACAACCCTTAGGATACGAATCTGGATGAGTGTCGGATTGGGTAGAATTAGGGTAGGTCGAGGGTTCCAAATTAGAAATAGGATCACAGGGCATGAGCGAAGGAGGAGAGATGGTAGGCTTCACAAGGGTTTCTGTCATGACAGGTTTGTCAACCTATCCCAACTCACTATTACCGAAACCATTTTGCAAGACAAAAAAATCCCATCAATCGTTGTTTAATTGCAACTGATGTACCATGATAATTTTGATTAAACCATGATGGAATAAACTAGATTCAGATTTCTTCCTTTTAAATCGCTTTCCCATCTTGTACAAACTTCTAAGGAGGAAATAGGGCATGTTCAGCAGGAAATCAATGAAGCTCATAAGAAATCGTAGGTGATACAAGAAAACCAACTGAAATCTCCCTTCACATGTAATAAACTATTTCACAATAGCTAACAGATCATGCCACCTTGGTTTTAGAGACAAGACAAGCATACCTCGATCATAGCTGGTAATATTCCTTGAGGTGAACAACAATGACCAGGGGACCTCTTCAACCTTTGCGTTCTTGAACCACTTTTTCCCCATAGCTGGTAAACTAGTAGCTTGTCTTATAAAATCTTCATTTACCTCAAGATGCACGTCTCCTATTTTTTCTCTGCAACTGTCGAATGTCAACGTGAACTCTTGAGCAACTCTTAGATTGAAACCCTCAAAATTTTCAATAAACACACGCCAGTCATTCCTTTCTAAGTCATCTTTGGCATTGTAAAACGATAACAAGGTCTGGATGCCATTGGGCTCAATATTCACCACAAGAGCCATGGCTAACAGCAGGGAATCAACACGGAAATCAGAGGTAGGGTTTGATAGAGAAACACAGAGCCATAGTCTCAAGTTTCTTCAAAGCAATGCAAAGACAATTCGAAATGGTAGGTAGGAGCGTTAATCACCATGCATGGGAAAGAGGTCATGAATTCCGAGGCCATACAGAGTAATAATATCATGTTGTACCTCATATGATACCTTGGTATATGGGTAGTGTAAGAATTTAAGCGCTTGTATACCATAGAGTGCACATATTCATGACTTGATTACAAGGTAAAAATTTGAAATAAACATTGTGTTAAAAAATTTATGAATCAAACCCCATTACTATTAATCGAATGTTGATGAGGGGGATGTTTTTTACTTATGTAACCAAGGTATGACTAGGACCAAAGAGTTATAAACTAGGAAAACCATCAAGTTCATAGCGAAAGATGGCAATTCGACAATAGACCATATGAATAGTTATCCTTTGATAAAAAATCAAAACCAAGTGTGAATTCTAGCTGTGAGTTTTCATGCTTACAGTGATGAAAACAAAAATGGAAGGGAAGGTATGTAAAAAGTGAAAAGTGATAAGTGTCGTTACTCATGACGAGTAATGAAAATTTAGAGATCCTGTGTAGGCAACTTATCAACAATAGAAATTACATTATTGTAGCCAACAATGTAGTGAACCAAGTTGATTCAGCAAGTAAATACCCAATGTAGGTAGGACAATAGGATATAATCCATAAAGGATAATATATTAAATACTAATGTATATGGCTATGAGATTATATACAATAATAATGAGGGCCTTATATACCGACGCAGGGGTTCCCTTCCATGAAGAGACGTGACCTTTCATTGGGAAGTTGTCTCTTCAATAATTATTTATTAAATATTATAATGTATTTATATTTATTATTATATATTATGTTCATAACAGTTCCTTCCCCTTAAAATTTATTTTCCCTCAAAGCATACTTACGGAAGACTTATCTCTTTCTCTAGCTTGTAATATCGTCTCCGTATTCTTTATTCCTGAATTAGTGATTGTTGAGGAATTGAAATGATAGGATCTTCTAAGCGTTGCATAGAACCGTCGAATTGTAATAGAGTATTCCCACCTTAAATTGATCTTCTTCACAATGGGGACTTTATGGGGTTCTTGTAGACAATTTGATATATTTTGACTGCCTTGATAAATTATACCTTGAGCATCATTTGTAATGGAGGTAATAATTTTTGACATATTTTTCATTTGTTTCTATGGATACATTTCTTGGTTTAAGTATCTTTTTTTTTATTAGGATGTATATAAGGCATCCTTGAAACCTTATCTTTACTTCGTGTACTTGTAGATTCTCTGTGATTAACACTTGGAATTGAGTCTTCTTCATATACCTTGCTTGTTTCTACTTCGACATGTGAAGACTTATTTACATCAACTGAATCCTTTTGAACTGTAAGGTTGACTGGGTGTGTATTAATTGATTTATCCACCATTAGGTTTTTTCCATTTGAAGACTTTTGCAGTTTCATAGGTTCAGTCATTGTCTCTTTATCTACCAATTATTCCTTATTGATAAGTTGTTCTAACTTGTCCTCTATTGTCTTCTTATCACTCTTTATCTTGTTAATCTGGGTGAGTAAACTTTGATTATGGATTTTTAGATGAAAAATTTATGCATCTTTGTCTATGAATATTTTTTCACACTCCTTTTGTATCTCAAGTATTGACTGTTGTTTGTCTGACCATAGTATTTTGGAGATCTGATCAAGATCTTTTGACATAGATATTGAATCTGACTTCATTAAGATGTCAAGTAATTTTATTTTTTTCTTCTTGTAGGAAAAAATTAATTTTTTTTCTCAAGGTTTAATATTAAGCTACCTAGCGTCTCTAACCAAATCGAGCCGACGATTATATCAACCGCTTTTTCATATATAGTTGTAACCATGAAATTCGATACGAGTTTATAATCTTCGAGTGTCAACGTTAAGTCCTCGATGTCATATATATTGCGAAAACAAAATTATTTTGTTTTGATTACATTTGTCTTTGGAATTATTAATTGATTCTCCAAATCCATACTTAGATGATTTTTTTCTTATCTGCGAAAATGTGGATGCTAACTTCTTTTTCTTGAATATTTCCTTTAAATGTTAATAATCTGATGCATCTACTTAGATGATTTTTACCAGAAAATACTCCATCCTTAAAATACATTTTTTAATTTGAATTGACCTTATAATTATTATAATATCCCTTTAATAATAATAATACTTAAGCTTCTTGACTTAATAGATATCTTCCTCTAATATTCCGTTATATTCTTTTAAGAAAATAATCCTTAATAATTCTTCTTTATATATAGAGAGAGTTTTAAAACTTTGAATATTTTCTTTATACTTTACCAAAAGTAATTTTATATTCACTTAATCTTTTCTTCGTATTTGTTTCCTTGGTAATTAATGAAAAATAATTTAATATTACCTTCACACTTTCCAAAAGAACTCTTTTAGTTATACTCCTTATATATCTTTTCACTTCAATTTTTATAATCCTTTTTATACTTTAAAAAAGTACCTTATAAATCCCTTTTATAATCTTGAATATTTGTGAAATACTTATTTAGAGGAAAATACACACACATATATATTATATATAGTATGGAATACCATGGGCCAATGGTTTTCCAAAACCATGGGCTGGTAAATCTCCAAAGGTAAAATAAAATATTCACTTTTCCTCTTCTTTGAAACTTTTTCTTTTAAATTATTTTTTCTCACTTTTTAAATGACAATTAACTTAACTAATGCCAAATTTGGAACATTTCTTCCAAACTTCTTAGTGTGCACTTATACTTCTTCACATGCCCCTTAAAAAAAAACTTTTCTTTTTTTTTTCTTTTCTTTTCTTTTTTTTTGCTCCTTTTTATTTTATTTTATTTTATTTTGTGCATAATGACTTTTTTACTTTCAATGAAATGCATAGAATATTTGATTTATAAATGGCCAATGGCCAATATGAGGAAAAATACCTAATTTTAGAGAAACTCTATTTGTGGCCAAAATTTGGATCGAGATCAAGCTCTAATACCATTGTGGTAAACCGAGCACGTTCACGGGGTAAACACCCAATGTAGGTAGGACAACAAGTTATAATCCATAAAGGATAATATATTAAATAATAATGCATATGAATATGAGATGATATACAATAAGAATGAGAGCCTTATATACCAATGCAAGGGTTCCCTTCCATGAAGAGACGTGACCTTTCATTGGGAAGGTGTATCTTCATTAATTATTCATTAACTATTATAATCTATTTATATTTATTATTATATTTTATGTTCATAACATTGTGACTCGACTGGGAGCTCTAACCTTTGGTGGTGCCATTCTTCTAGGTTCGAATATGGTTTCTCTAAATCTTCACTGAACACTTTGAATTCACCCACTGGCACACACTTTTCACTCCTTAGCTCTAATTTGTAGAAAGTCACAATGAGGCTTTCCGTGAACGATTTCTTATTTTATAAGTTCTGTCATAAATGCTTTGTCACACCATATTTTCCCGATCGTCGATTTTCTTTTTCTAGTTGCTTCCAGTATCGGTGCATTGTTTTTTCTGTCTTGTCACATTTCTTTGTCATGCAGTGTATTCTTGTTCTTCCATACCACTTATTGTCTACTACACATGATATTATCCAAATTCTTGTCTACCACTTCTCTATCTACTTCAACTTTTTGTATTTTTCTTGTTTTTCCAAAAAGAAATTCTTTTTCTTCAACTTCTACTATACAATCTATGTAAAACTCTATGTTTTTGCATTGAAACTAATGAGGGTTACTAGGTCGATTGTCCCTATACATTTTCAATCGAATTACATTCACCAATCCTTCAATATATTTACCTTCTAAATCTTGCAGCTATAGAAAATCTTCATCTGTGATAGACTTTATCTCATATGGATCTAATTAATGCATCTTGAATTTTCTTGGGTGCTATAAATATTTGTTGTCATAGAGAAGAACACGATCTCCTTCCTTAAAGCTTTTCCTCTTAATCTATCTATCATGCTAAGATTTTTCCTTTTCTTTTTGCACTTCTTGATGGAAACCATCCATAATCCTGTCCTCTTGTAGTTCCATGAGTTGAGACAATATTTCTTGAGTTGCACCTCTTTCTGTCATGTTTGTAATCGCTGCAATGTGCAGACTAGGTATCAAATATTCTCGAGGGACCACTACTTCATGTCCATACACCAATCTTAAAGGTGTCTTCCATTTAAGTTTCTTACATGTGGTTATATAGACCCATAATAATGATGGTATCTTCAAATCCCAATCATCCCTATTTACATTGCAAATTTTAGTTAAGGAATTCTCCAAGATATTATTAAATGCTTCCATTGTTCCATTATCCTGAGGATGGAAAGGAGTTCTCTTCTGATGGTGTATATCAAATTCTCCATTCATTGCATAGATGGTACTATTGATAGAATGAGTTGTCTAATCACTCATTAGAATTCTAGAGCATCCAAATCTTGTAATTACTTGCTCAAATAGGAAGTGTGTTGCAGTTTCTACACTGTAATATTTTACTACTACTGCTTCAGCCCATCTAGTTAAATATTATGTCATTGTAATAATGTAAATTTCTCCTAATCTTTTATCTAGTGGATTGAATGGTACTACAAAGTATACTTCCCATTTTTCAAACACTTAAAGAGTTACATGAGGTCTTAGGGACATCTCATCCCTGCTGGATGGATTTCCTACCCTCTGACAGACATCAAAATTCTGGAAATATTCCTTTGCATCTTTAGAAACTTTGGTCACCATAGTCTTGCGTGAAATATATTACGTGCAGTGTATTTTCTTGCACAGTATCCTCCAACTATTCATTCACATGCTTCTCTAAGATGATAGGACGTTTATGTTCCATGACACATCTCTTTAGAATATTATTTGCACCTAGTTTATACAAGTGTCCTGCAATAAGTTAGTAATTTCCAAATCTAACCACCAATTTTGTGTTATATTCCTTTGGGGAAAATATTGTACTCAAAAGTTCAATAATATCAACAAAGTATTCATCAACAATCTGCACTAAAAAGAGTTGTTCATCAAGAAAAAATTCCTCCAAGTTGATTGGTTCCTCTCCATTAGTTATCCTAGATAGATGATCCAGCCCTACCTTCAGTCTTCCAGGTTTCACAACTACGTCAAAATTAAATTGTTGAAATAACAACAACCATACACATCTTCTCCCCCCCCCCGACCAACATTGTGTTGTTGACCAGGTATCTAAGAGAAGAGTGATATGTGTACATTTTAAAATGTTGTCCTAACAAATATTGTTTGTTGTATTGTCATCACCTTCTCTTGGCTGTGTTAATACTTTTCCAAGTGCTATTGAAGAGGAATCCATCTGAAAATGGAACTCTTTTTACAAATATGGAAACACCAGAATAATCCTTGTCACTATTTTCTCCTTCAAGATGTCCAAACTTTGTTGGCACTCATAATTCCATTGAAACTTGATATCCTTCTTTAACAATTTCTTCATGGGTGCAGTAATCTGTGCATATCTCCTTATGAACTTCCTATAGTATCCTATATGACCTAGTGTATCTCTTAGTTGGTGCACTAACTTAGGTGGTGGTAAATTAACAATGACAAAACTCTTCATAGGATCAACTAACAGATCTTGTTTACAAGCCAAATGCCTAGAAAAATTACAAATGGTGCGTTGAATATGCATTGCTTAATGTTCAATTATATTTGAAAATTTATACACCTTTCTAGAATCAATATTAAAACATCAAAATGATTTTTCAATAGGCTAAATACTATCCAATCATCCAGATAAACTTCCAAAAATTTATTTATAAAATCCTTAAATGCAGCTATGACTACTCTTGAAAAAATAGCAGGATCATTCTTCAATCCAAACAACATCACTGTGTAATGATATGACCCCCATTCTATGGAAAATGTAGTCTTATTTTGATCTTAAGGTGTTATTATGATCTAGTGATACCCTAAAAATCCATCAGTAAATGAGTATTCTTATTGTCCTCCTACATTCTCCAATACCTCATATGTAAATTGAGTAGGGAAGGGATCATGTAGATAGAAATAATACAACTTCTTCAAGTCTACACAGATCCTTATTCCCCCTTATTTATTCTCCTAAACTACAATATGGATAATCCACTCATTATATTCAACATGTTCTATTATACCAACCTCTACATTTTATCAATCTCTGCTTTAACTTTTTGTTTATATACTGGATTCATCCTATAGGGTTTCTGTATTATTGGTTTGGAATCTATTCATAAAGGAATATTCATTACTCCAAGTTCTCCTACTACCCCTTTCATCTCTAAAAATGTCGCTCGAAATAGATCATTATACTCGTACAGTAACTTTGTTATTTTTTCCATTGTCTAGTTATCCTAATAGTCACCAATAGTTGCAATATTTGGGTTTTCTTATGTTTCAATCTTGATTTTATTGATCTTTAGTGGTGCAGAAAATTATTCTGATTGTAATGGTGGGCCTTCTACTTCTCTTTCCCCTTCAACTTCTCTTATCTGAATATCGCGCAGGTTTTCTTCCACTAGGTCATCTTCTGCAACATGGTAAAAATGTAGCAATTGTCCGAATGTATGTCGATTTTGATTACGATAAGTTGTTACAATGTCAAATTCAGTGTTATATCTATCATTGGATTCTCCTTTTCAAATGGAAATGTAATGACAAAGTTATGCTGCAAAGTTTTACAATCTATAGTTCCTCTGCGCAGTTTCAATTTTGTATACAAATTTCTTGGGATTCCTTCTAATATATGAATGAAGTGATGTGGCCATTCCTCTAGTGCTACCAGTCTCCATTGAGTTATGCATCTATCTATATGTTCTCTGGGTTTTCCTATTGCATCATACTTCTCCATATATTTAGTCTCCTATTGTGTGCGAGATCTAATGCGCAGTAATCTTTTGCATTGATACCAGTCATGGATCCTCTCTTTGTGAGTACCCCACCAACGTGTAGGTGTTTCTTTCAATGCAAGATCTAAAACCAATAACCTTTGATTTTCGAGAACATCTAACTCAAAATTTATTAAAAATTCTTCCAAATCATTTTGACCATAAAACGTTGAAGGTTCTCTTACCTTTGAGCCAATCCATCTTAGTGTGTTCTTCATTCTTACACATATTCTGGTACATATATCATATAAGCATTGTTACCAATTCTTCAGTCTGGTATCAGAATCTGAAGCACAAGAACTGATGCTTCTCGAGCTAAGAATTCCATCTATTGTTGGGTTAATCTAATCTTCCTCGCATGTGGTAGTTCTATAAAACTAGTTTATCTCTTTTGGGACAAATTTTTTTGTTGTTGGTTCAAAATATCTTCCACCTTTTGAGGGATATAATGGTGTTATGATTCTATATTCTCCTAATTCAAAAATCATCTTCTGGGTCTTCAAGTTGATGATGTCCTAATGTTCAAATGCTCAATACAGACCCAACAATGTTGGATAAGGTGTAGTATTATCCACTATATCAATCACCACAAAATATGCCATAGTGCACACACCATATAAATCCACTGGTATGCCTTTCAATATACCAATTCGTACCACTCTATGTTGATTTTCTAGTTTCAATTGAATAAGGGAATAACCTAGTGTAGGTTCCCCCATGCATTCCCATGTCTTCTTAGGAATAACATTTACCTCATACCCCAAATATAATATGATGTCACCCATGTTAAAGTCTCCAATATTCGCATTCAATCTAAGCTCCCTATTTGTTCTTGTCTTCTTATGGACCTGATTGATTGTCTTTTGTTCTAGTTTTATCCCTTCTCTAGAATTGCACTTTTCTAACAGATTTTGTAATAGTTATAGAGATTTCTTGTCATTCTATAACTCCAAGCAAGAAACCAAAAACTTTCTTACATTACTTATATGTTCTGAAGATCGATCTCTATTGGTCCGATCAAATAGATGAGGAATATCATATGTTGGTTCATCATATCCTGGTTGTACATTTGAATTAGAAGAAATATTATCCTACGAAATCTCTTTTCTAGCCAAATTTTCCTTTTCCTTGCACACATCAAAATGTTGCTCGGGTGTTGTATTTTTTCTGATGCACTGGTGTTGGTTCTGGTTCTAATTTGCTGCATATGCTCCTATTTTGTTTCCTCCTCAAGAAATTATATTTATTTTCTTCCCATAATCTCTAGTTATATGGAAGTCCATTGAACATTCTGATTATTTTGATTCCTTTTTCCTTGTATCCTTGTCATAAGTTTAGGATAGTCTCTTGTATCATGATATGTTGTGCGAAAGTACATGCATGTTGTTATTGGCAGTGGACAATCCATTACATAATTTCCAGGTTGTTGACAATTGTGACAGGTTAATCATGCTCTACCTCTTCCAAATACTCTTCTTCTATGACTGAATCCTCTAAATCCTCCTCAATTGCATCGATTATCTGTGCCCAGTGCATTATACTGTGGTACTTGATTATATTATTACACACTATTATACTGCGGTGGCACTGTAAAATGTTGCGTGTTATTTTACTGTTGCGTAAGTGGACTTGTCATTCATTCATATTGCATCCTAGAATCATTTAAGGTCCTTTCCTTCATCATTTCCAAAGTTTTACAATAATTATTCTTATGTCCTACAAACTTGTAGAAATTGCATAATGTACTCTTAGGAATTGTTTGGTACTTTCGCATCATGGGAAAATGATATCGATCATGTCCATGTGTCTTACATATTTCACACCATGACCCTCTTATGGGTAAGGGATTTGTAAGTCCTTCTCCCAAGTACTGCACAAATGTTGGGCACTCATTTTTATGATGTCCTTCTATTCTACATAAGGTACACTGGAAAACTTCTCTATTTTACTTTCCTTTGTTCTTATTGAACTAAAATGTCAAACTCTTGAGATCCTCTCTCAACTCTTCTACAACTGGATCTGTACGTTTATACCAATTCTCTTCCAATTGTAAGGATTATTGTAGAGCCTCAGCCTGAGTCTAGAATTTTTGTTGCCTCAATAGATACTTCAAATGTGGCAATAATGAGTTAATGAATAGGTTCCTATGTTGCATATCTGTGATGGGGTTTTTCAACTTACCTTTCAATCACTTGAACTTCTGGTCGATCTCCCAAACCAAATCTCCTAGCTTCTGTTTGATTTCTATCATCTCATTCATATACCGATCTTCTAAACTTGGTTATTGGAATTCATTTATTAGTTCCTTCTTCACATCTATGACAATTGTAGGTTATCCTTGTGGACTATTTACTATGAGGCCCATATACTAGTCCAGTGCGCGATCTCTGAATGTGAATGGAAGTTGCACCACTTTTGTGTCTTCATCCATGATCTATTTAGTTGCCAAAATATTCTCAGAGATAAATATATGCATCTCTGGGTCTTGAGACCCTTCTCCATGGAAATCTGATAAGCGAGTGATTGGATCTACTCCTGCCATTGTAAAGTTTGTTGTATTACCTCCTCTGCATGGTGTATATAACTGACTACTACTAGCTGAATGTGTACCTCCAGTTGAATTTCCACTAGACCCACATCCTACTAAAATCCTTCTGCTACTAGTTTCTGGTTGTCTAAATGGTTCTTTCATTTCTGATGTCTTAGTCTCACATGGGTTTGTGGGTTCCACACTAATTCTAATCTAGAATGGAGAGCCTTCTTTTGACCCAGACCCTTGACCTCTGGTTTTTCTTTCATATATGGCACAAATATTTCCTCAACCTTCCCCATAGCATGGAGATCCTCTACCTCTTCTTCATCACTTCCTAATCCTTCCTGCTTGGCTACTTCTCTCTTCTTCCTATTATTCTTATACTGGTAGGGTCTTCCTCTTTGTGTTCTTCCTCCTCTATCCATTTGTTATAACCCTAAATTGCACCACACATGATTACCTGGAATCAGGCCAACTCATATCCCTTCTTTACCAAAGCACTGTTGAACAACTCCTTGAAAATCCTATTTTATAATGGCCCACGTGCCCTACTCCATTATTGCACGCGTGTACACACTGGCTGACCCAAAACAGCCTGCATGGACTGACAAAAGAATGAAAAAAGGAAAGTTGCCGATGGAACACCAAAGCTATGGGTGAGTTAACTGAAACTCCTGGCCATGCATGGCCAAGAGTTCATCCAAATACCTAGCTCCTTCTAGCCTATAAAAGAAGGGGTAGGGGTCCCATTTGAAAGAGGAAAAATATAGCAAAGAAACTCTACCCATTTATGTATTCCCATTGTCCCAACCCTTTAGCCTTTCCTTGTGCCAAAGGAGATTCAAAGCAAAGTAGTTGGAGGACATAAGAAGAGGAGCCTAGGATCAGGTTCACAGAGCGGTGGCCAGTCTCAACTTTTGTAAGTTGACTCATTCAAAGTAATAAAGAAAATTCTTTTCCCATCCTAATTCATGAACATTTTATAGTTTGATTAACATATGTTTGGATTTCTAACCCGTTAGTATATAAGTAGTATGCATGCATAGTTGTTGCTTGTCTTCAATGCAGGTCAGCTTTGGATGGAGTATTGCGAACAAGTAATCAAGTATGATGGAGGATCGACATCAAACGATGGGAATGAGGTAGGTTGATATTTCCATTGCATTTACTAAGAAAAGGGGATTTAAATTTAGGGATGAAGGTAAAAAGTAGTTTCTCTTCGGTCATATCTACATGCAAAGTCTGAACTCTATTTGCTAGTCCGTAGGGAGATTTTCCCAACAACACCATTATTTTATTGATTTGTTCTTTATCCATCATAATGGGGTCCATTTATTCCTTCTTATAACGTCTATCCATATCCATATCCATATCTCAAATCATACTTAGTGCTTCCCATAGTCTCCCCATGCGCGCAGAGTTATTTAGTTGTCTGGCTCCATTATCATCACACCTTTATCATGCACCAAAATATTGATCAGCATATAAAGTGATCTAATATACATTCCTCTTGGACCCTTCAAAAACTCATGCTCTACAACAACATATGATTTTGCAGTATCAACTGTAAACTCGGTAATGAATCCTACAATAATGCTATCTAGCCAGAAATCGAGTGCGCACATGAATTTATTATTGATTCTTTCTAGATCCGCAATATTCTCAGTAGTCCACTCTATTGGTATAATTCGATTACATGGGTTATTTTCCTTCGATATCAGTATCCACTCCTATAATAAATCTAGAAAATAATCGAAAAATGCCTCATGAATATCAATGAATACATAACATTTCCAAATATCAGTGTGGTGTATACTTGGATCTTAAATTATCTTTCTGCACAAATTTGAGCTCTTTTGTTTCCAACCACCATTTGATCTCATGCTTAGTTGGATTCCATGGTATGAACATACCCTTCTAATACTACATCCTCTTTACTTTCCTTCTCAACCAGTCTCCTCCAAACTATTCTTTTGGGTTTCAGCTAGTAACTGAACTATTGGCACAGGGGAAGACTCGGGGTTCAACGCTACAACAAAGCATCAAAAAAACCCTAACTACTGGCCCTTTTGGCAACACCTGTGAAGCATATGAAGTCTCACCCAAGGTAGAGGCAGGGGTGGTTGCAGGACTCAGATGTCTACAACCCTAGCTGGGACACAGACCTATGATTCTAACACTTAACATAGCACTTAGCAGTTAATATTCATCAATATTTAGTCTTATTATACTTCGCAGATAGCACAGAGGATCACAACATTTACTTATATCTAAGATATTTAAGCACTTAGTAATAGTAAACATATCATATCCTATAGATCATCACTAAGCATATTCATACATATCAGATCTCATAAGCACAAAGCATAAATATATCTATCTAAACACATCAAAGCACTTAGCAAAGGAAGAGACAAGCACATCAAGTCGACGCATAGAGCACAACACATAGAGTTACCATGGTTCACCCCCACCCTAGGGATATGTCCACAAAGTCTTATTCTTTATTAATGTCTTCAATCAGTTATAGAACAAAGCCTCCAAACCTTACTGTTCACAAGACAGAATATCTGCGCAGCTCGCTACATCCTTCTTCCTTGCCTTACATCATAAATCCTTCTACAATCTCTCACAGGGAATTGCACTCATCTCTGCAAGTCTTACAAAAAATGCACAAAGCCTTACAATACTTGATCACACAGATCCAACTCTTAGCACTTTAGCCAACTTGCACTAAGTAATCACCAAGTGCACTAAGCAACAACTTCTACTATTTCTTACATTGCCTATCTATTTATACATTACAAAAGTGGGCCTAAGCATGGGTGAACCCACGGGCCAACATCCCTTCCCCATTACATTAACCCAAAACCCTAAAAGGACCCAAAAAGGGGTCTAGCTTCCATGATTTCCGCTTCGTATTGTGCTCCATATTTGACGAGCTATTGAAGTCCCAAAAATGGTCAAATATGACCAAGTGTTCCTCAAATCTTGGTCAAGGGCCAACAGGCCCCCAACACTCACCTGTGACTCATCCTGAGTCACTCAGGTTTGGGTAACTCTGCCCCAAAGGTCTCGAGCTTGGCTTGAGCTGCTTCGACTTTTTTCTATGCTACTGCTTCTTCCTCAACAAACTCCTAAACAACCTCTTCGATGATAGGTCCTTCCAGTTGCTACTCAACTGTAGCAACTACTTGTTCAAGTAGTGTTCCTTGGCCTTCAATTTCTTTAAACAATAAGTAGGCTGCCTCCTGGCTTGGCTGGAGTTTTTGGTTGACTTCCATCACTCCGTTCTATGTGGAAAGAACGAGTTGTTGGGCAGTGTGTTGTTCTTGGGATCTCTTCATTCTCTCAATGGGTGATAGGAGATTGAGCTGCGCCTGTACTGTATCGGTCTGCTGCTTTTCTTCCTGGAGTTGGGACTCCATTTTCTTCAACTCTGGGTCTTTGGATAGTTGTTCATATATATGTGCGCTTCTGCTACTTAGCTACTTACATTCTACAACAAGTGTTTTAATCCTCTTGGCTGTGTTCTGAGGATTCAGTTCTCGTTGGTCATGCACTTATTATGGAGTCTGTGATATGGTCTGAAGCTCTAATTCCACGACCCTTTATTGAAGTTGTTGAATAACTTCAGCCAACTTTGTCACTTGGCGGTCTATGGGATCTTCGGCCTTTTGGTCTAAGCCGGTCACAGAGTGAAATATTCTATTGACTACTTCTTCAATTCTTATCTACTTTGCGAGCAACTGCTCTTTCTCTTTTTGGATCTTTGCCCTGTCTTCTTCAAATTTTGCTTGCATATCATTCTTCTCTTTTTGCACAGTTCGACGTGGTTTAGTAAGTTCCTCATGTGATTTCTTTAGGGCCTAGGTGGCCTGTGCTTTTTCTTCCTGCGCACGTTGAAGGCATACTTTGACTGTATCTACAATCTTGCAGAGCTGAACTAATTCATGTTTCGCTTCTGTTGTTCCTTCTGGCAGAGGTGTAGTAGAGTTTGCTCAGCTAGAATGGAGTGCTTGTTGTACTCCCTGGAGTGCGATATCAATCTGGTTATACATTTGTTCCTGCTTCACCTCCTACTTCTCTATCATTTCCTTTGAATCATCATTGACCACTGCAACAATGAAATCAAAATCATCCAATGTGAGGGCAGTTCGAATCTTGGTTACAGGGGTTCTTGGTTTCTTTCTAGAAGAATATTTCAAAGGTGAGACCTTCATTTTCTTCAATGAGTCTTATTTGTCCCGAGGTGGTGGTACTTCAACTCTATGGGTTTTTGTACCTTCTTCTTCATCACCTGCTTCATCTGGTGTAATGGAATTCGTCCTTACAGATAGGCTGTCAACATCCTGTACTTCTTCAGTCTTCTTCATCGACTTTTCTTTGTTTGTCTTACTGGGCCCAAGTGTATCCTACACAGTTCTAGGGCTGTCGATGTTGGAAATTTCTACGGAGTTTGCTGAAGCAAGGAGGTCCACCGACCATTCTTTGGTGATCTCTTCCAGGTCTTCTCCTGTCATCTTATAATAGGATTGAAGTTGTTCTTGTTTCTCATCAGCACATGGGGTTAGGTATATAAAGTGGTGGTCCGTGTTGAATTTTATCAGAGTTCAGAATATCTGTAAAGTATTCAGGGTTATGCATGGTTCGCTCCTTATGTCTTCTTTCAATTGGTTATAGTATGTGTGGAAAACAACATTTGATTTCCATTGTTTGCTCATGTCGTTCGAGTACCATAATGTATTGAACTTCACGTCTAATGGCTAAAAGGGGTCTAGGTCCGAGAAGGTTGCACCTTCTGGTAGCTCCCATGCAATAAAAGATATCCATATCAGGAGCCAACTAAAATGGAATTCATTCCCCTGATCCTCGACTTCTCTACAGTCAATCTCTAGATGATTCACTAGGTACTTTGCCTAGTTTATCTGCAGTCCCTCGACGCACTTTCCTGCGAGGTCAACTAGAAAGCTAGATACTTGTGTTGATCGATTCTTTCATACCAACTTCCCTGTGATCAGTTGGCATGCAAGGTGTACTGCACCACTTTTAATGAAAGCTACCTTATAGCCTTTCATGCCTTTTTCAACATCGCCATAGGATTCTTTGATCTTCTGCACAAGAGCGCGGTCTATGGTCTTTCCAGGATAGTACTCATAGGGATCAGGGCCCTACATGCTAAGCCCGATGATCCTATTGATCAGCGCTAGATCAACAATTATGCGATGATCTAACCACAAGTATCCTCCGTGGTAACTTGCTAGCAGTATTTTTACACAAGCATTCACCTCCTGGTGTCTGTCGAAGTGTGATACTTTCATGACATTGATCAAAGTAAACTGTGTGAGGTTCACCGTCCATTGTTGAGGGATGAGCTTCGAATTCTTGCCCTTAGTTCTCATCAAGTACTTATATGGGGCGAGCATGTTGTAAGCTTTATGGTCCCCCGGGTTGAAGTCGCAAAAATTCAATGCTGTAACCTTGTCTTGATCTACGCAGTAGGTGCACACTCCTTTCGGTAGGTATGCATTGACTAGGGTGTATTCAAAGTCTCTAGGGACACTGTCCCTATTAATCTCACCACTCAGAGGGGGTATGTAATCTGGTAGGATGGATGGCACTAACTTCGCGTTGGCTATGTCATCCTTATGCTTAGTTCTCCATTCTTCACTGGCTCGAGATGTTCCTTCTCGAGTAGTCGAAGGGGAGGCTTGCACTCCTCCCGTTGATGATGCTTGGACTTTGGTGGACATTCTTCTTTCCGACATGGTTCTCTCAGTCATTAACTCAAGAAGGACCTCTGTGAAAGATTCCTCAACTTCGGTGAGCTCGTCAGACATACGCACTCAGGAAACATAATCAGGGTCACGATGATCTCAAAATGTTGCACTAGGATGAACAATCTTCTTGCAATGATCACTGTAGAAAATCACTAGTTCCATGGGCTTCGATTTCTTAGTTGGAAAAAGTGTTCATAGAGCACGACATGACGAGCTAAATAGGAAATTCATCAACAGTCTGCTTATAATGGGTATGAAGCTTTCATGAACATTGATCCATTCATTATGGCAATGTCCAACATTCTGGTAGTGATATTTTAATTCTTTTATTTCCATTCAGGGTGGAAGTTGAATGGGTCTATCAGTCTAATGACTATATTTCTTTGCCACGATGAAGTGCCATATGTCGTTGTTCTGGTGTCCTGGCGAATATCAATTGCTGTGATTTTTCCTTATGCGAAGTTCCCTGTGGAATATTTTGTAACTTTTTGATCTTGTCTCTCTTCTTACTTAGCTTCCTATCCTTCTTCTCAGTGATCTTCGTCTCGGTCATCCTTTTTTCATTCTGATCCTTATCCTCTCTCGACATAGTCACTTCATGATCCTGAGATTCTTTCTTCAGATCCAAGGGTAATACACCTTCATCATATGGATTAGGTATTTCAATCTTATGTGGTTCCTCTAATGCGCTTATAGCTTCAACATCCAAGTCCCTAGTGTTTAATAGCTTAGATCTGTTGTCTTGTTCTTCCATCAAGTAGGTGATCTTTCTAGTCATAAATTCCATGAGTTCTTGATTATTTTGTTCCAGGGCTTCCCTTTCTTCTTTTCTTTGGATCTGGTCTTTTTCAATATAGATCTTGCCTAACAAAGATGGAAATGGGGCATAGTCCTCAATAAATTTAATAACTTCAAATTCTTCCTTCATTGAAGCTCCATGGTGTTGGTCACTATAATTGCTTAATTGATTTCAAACAACCAAGTGAAACATATATTATCAACCTAGGGAAGTCTTTTATTTCAAAGATAGCCATGCACTATATATGCTCAATTCCAAAGGCAGCTTAATGTTGTATTAAAGAAACTTATACTAATCTCACTTGCTCAAATAAACTGAAGTTCTATATTAAATCACAAGAAAGTAACTTCCCTATTGTAAACCTTTAAAGATCG
>JASDQU010219749.1:0-12508 GCA_032191745.1 Picea mariana
CTCTGGGTATACTCTGCAAAGAATGGACCAATGTCTATCCTAGGTACCGCAGTATACCCCCGCAATCACCTGTGTATGTCCCTAAAAAGATAGGCAACTAGGTTGCGAGTGCACGAACAGTCACTAGGTGGGTACAGTCGAAAGTCAGGTAGACCACAATGAGAAGGGTATCGAGCCCGAAACCTATCAAGGGTATCGAAATAAAATGGTCCGAAAGACAACTGAGGACCTCAAACAAATTCGAGACCCACGAAGCCTCGTGGAAAATGCAATCGACAGAATCCCAAAACAAGCCCTTTATATGTGTTCTCCACTACGATTGGTCTAGCTTTGGAGGGGTTATCTCCGCTACCTTTCCGTACATGACCTCGTGTTTATCCCCTGTGTTAGAGGGGGGTCCCAGATAACTTTCATGATATTGGAAAGAGTCAAAAACCAAAAAAAGAAAAATCTAGCATTAAGCACAGATCACAAAGAGTCACGTCAAAAATCACACACCAGCAAATTTTAAAAACTGGACTCTCACACTTCTCTAAAAAACCCTATAACATACAATTTTGAGGAAAAAATTTTAAAATGAAAAAGAAATCTATTTATGTGATCAAACCTAAGTTACTAACTACTATGAAAGAGACCCAACAACCTGAGAGGTATAGCTCTTGTCAAGGGAAAGGATGACTGCCTCACCTTCAACAAAACTTCTCCTTAAGCACACCACTGACAGTTCAACAGCAAGTGTGTGCACACGAGCTGTGAAAATCTAGAGGGCATGTACATGCATGCTGGCCTTATATAGGCCACATGTATCCTTGACTCTGAGACAAAAACAAAAAGCCAAGAAAGCCATCCCTGGCAGAGATTACTGGTACTGAAAACCAGAATCTCTTGAAGACTCAGACACTTACTTTAACAGAAAAAGAAAACCAATCAAGGAAAAGTTCATAGAAAAAACCAATCTAATATGAAACCTAAGCTACAAACTGCAAGCAACAAAGACTAGAAAGAGTTCCAGAAAACCCCTGAGAAGGACTACTTCTGACAGGGAAGAGTATGACTGCCTCTTTAAAAGCAATTTTCTGGAATCTACACGCGACTGTCACTTCCTCAGCTAGCGTGTACATGCAGGCTGTGAGAATGCAGGGTGTAGGTACATGCGTGTAAACCTTATACAGGCCGCATGTACCTCTGTGGGTCTTGAAAAAATTACAGTCAAGCAAAGAAATAGAGATAATTGGTATGGAAGACCAGAATCTCTATTAGCTTAGACTTTTGTAGAAACTTTAAAAACAAGAAAATGAAACCAATTTTTAAAAATACCCAAAAATATCCCTAGGAACCCTAGAGATTTCCCTAGTATGGTCGCCAATTCGGTTGTGAGTGGGAAATCCCTCTACAGACTAGCACTTAGGGTTAGATTATGCATGCAGAAAATACCTAAAGATCTCTACTTTCTATTGTCGTCCCAGACCTAATCCCCATTATTCTTAAGCAAATACATAGTTAAATGAGCATACCTTATTACGGCCATTTGATGTATATCCCTCCTTACACTTGATCATTTTTTGATTGCAACTCTCCTCCCAAGGCTGACCTGCATTCACATAAAACAAACAACAAACTCTGCATGCATTTGATCTATAGATTAATGGGTTAGAGATTTCAATAAACAAGTATACAATAAATCATAAAAACCTCATATGGTGGGACGGGAAAAGTATCTCTTTATTATTAACTTCAACAAATCAACTTACAATGATGAAGCCGGCCGCTGCTCCACGAACCTGGTCCTGGGCTCCTCTTCTACTGTCCTCCAACTTCTTTTCTCTGTATCTCTTCTTGCACAAGGATGGCTAAAGGGTTGGGACAAAGGGAATATACAATTGGGTATAGTTTCTTTACTATGATTCTCCCCTTCCAAATGGGACCCCTAACCCTTCTTTTATAGGCTAGAAGAAGCTAGGTATTTGGGCAAGTCCTCGGCCATGCATGGCCAGAAGGTTTAGTTAACTCACCCAAAGCTGTGTGTTCCATCAACAACTTTCCTTTTTTCATGCTTTTGTAGGTACACGCGGGCTATTTTGGGTCAGTGAGCGTGTGCACGTGTGCAGTGATAGAGCAGGGCATGTGGGACTTTATAAAAAGTGTTTTTAAGAAGAGTTGTTCAGCAGTGTTTTGGCAAAGAAAGAATCTGAGATGGCCTGATGCCAGGTAAGCTTGTATGATGCAAATTAGGGTTATAACACACACTAATTTACAATTACATCAATCTTGGAAGGATCAATTTTTAATTGTCCTCCTCCTACAATATGACCTAAGTACACAATTGCAGTCTTACCAAATTCACATTTGGACAAGTTTACATACAACTTTTCCCTTTGCAAAGTATGTAATACTTGCTTTACATGCCTTACATGTTCATCCCAAGTCCCACTAAATATAAGAATGTTGTCTAAATATACAATCACAAAATCATCTAGAAAATGGCTGAATACATCATTCATCACACACATGAAATTTGTCAGAGCATTACAAAGCCCAAACGACATAACTAACCACTCAAACAATTCCTGTTTGGTTTTAAAAGAAATATTCCATGCATCTTGTTCTGCAACCCTGATCTTATGGCATCCACTATGCAAATCCAACTTAGTGAAATAAAAAACATTCTTTAATTGCTCAAGTAAATCATCTATACGAGGAAGAGTGTATCGATTTTTCACTGTGATTTTATTTAATTCCCGGTAATCAACACACATTCACCATGTGGCATATTTCTTTGGCACCATCATGATCGGGGAACCACAAGGAGATGATTTGGGATTGATGACCCCTTGATCCAATAAGCCTTGTACCTGCTTCTTGATCTTTTTCATTTCTACAACTGACATCATGTACATGCCCACATTAGGAAGAGGAGAATCATGTTGAAGATGTATTTCATGTTGGATTTCTCTCTTAGGAGGTAATCCATACTGTTCTTGGAAAATATCATCATACTTAGAAACAATATCAATTAATTCTTTATTATGAGAAGGATCACATCCTTGGAAAGTGTCAAATGTTCCGACATATTTCTCCCTTACGACCATGAGTACATCTCTTATTAGTGTTTACGAGTCTCTTCATTTGTCCTGCACTAACAAGTGTTGTGTTTACCCTCATGTTGTGTTTACCCTTAGTAAGGTGATATTTGTTCTCATGATGAAAGAGGACTAATTTTCTATCATAAAGATAAGGAATCCCCAACACTATGCCACATATATCAAGTGATACAACATCCAAATCCACTTCATCAATCAACTTTGAAGCAATAAAAAATATGTCCCTACATTGCTTGGTGACATTAATTTTTTCTTTATCACATACCCAAACAAGAGGATAAGGCTTTGGATGTGGTTTAGTTTCAAGACCCATATTTTTGACAAGTGCTTCAGATATCAATCTCACTTGGGAACCCGGATCAAATAATGTATCTATCTTATTCTGTTTAGATATAAATCTTATATGAAATAATTCATTCCTCTTTCGTTCATCATCATGAGATTCATTATTGGAATTTGAACTAGCATGAAGGGAATCTTTACCTTGTACTCCAACCGTTGTGATCTTTCCTTCGTCTCCTAAATCGGAACCAAGATCTTGTTTCACTGTAGCAACGATCTTTGTTTTCCCCTTTCCACCAAACTGCTTCGGTCTCTTCTCTGGATGTAGTTTCCAACAGTGTTCATCATCGTGACCACTTTTCTTGCAATGAGTCCAAGATGGTTTTCCTTCTTCTCTCTTTACAATGGTGGTCTTCTTGTCCTTCCTTTTAAACTTATTAAATGGCTTATGCGGGAAATTAGAAGATTTATTTGTGGGATCTTCTTGAACATTCTTTCCCTTGTTCTCAAGATGAGTGGCTTGCACAAAAACTTTGTCAAGACTGGTGGGGATAAACAATAGAAAAGTATGACGAATATAACTGTGAAGTGCACCAATATACTTCATTAAATTTTCATAAGAATCCAAAGGAATGTTTAATGAAAGAGCCTTCTTCCTAAATTCTTCCATGAAAATTTGTACAGTTTGACCTTTACTTTGTCTTAAAGTTTGTCATTCCATCGTTGCTTTATGTAATAACCCAATGGATAAAATTGCTTCCTTATCGCTGATTTAAATTTCGACCATGAGGAAAGGAGATTATCACACTTACTTATGTCCTGAAGTTTTCTCTCCCACCATATGAGAGAGGTGCCTTCCAACCAAAGAGAAGCCAGTTTCACTTTAACTTCCTCTTCATCAATTTGTTGAACACAAAAATATACTTCAACCTGTCGGATCCAATTATCTCGCTTTTCAATATTAGCATCTCCATTAAACATAGGTAAAGAAAATTTTACATCAAGCTTTAATAATGGTTTCTTAAAAGAAGCTTTATGGTTAGAATGATGAGAATGATGAGAATGCTTAGAGGAAGAAGAGATAGAACTTGATGGTGAAGATGGAGGCTCGGGAGGGTCTCCTCCAACCCCTTGATTTATTCTTCATCCTCTTCTCGTAGTCTCCATACATTTGTTTGACCATTTCTGACATGCGATAAAAGACCATATGGAATTTTTCTCTTGTTCATCACGCTTGTCCTCTTTTTCCATCTTCTTCCTTCGGGATGCACGACCAACTTCAGGATTGAAATTCTTAAGAGTTCCTTCACCATGTTTATGCTTGGCCCTAGTAACAATTCACACTCAACAATTCAAGTCAAATATGACTACTCTGATACCAACCTGATCCGAGATTTTTTCATCGAAGTGACTTATAAAGAATTGTATTAAATGAGCATAAATTAAAGTGCACCATTAAAGAAGGAAAAGCTCAATAATGAAGAGACATAAGAATAAAATTTGAACACAAAAACTTGATAACGGAGTTCATCCATGGTGGAATACATCTTTGGGTCCTGCTCTCAAATGGGTAGGTCATTTTATTAACTCAACAAAAGAATTTGGAAAAATACATAAGTATACCTCATTTTGGAATTAAGTTGTAGAATATTTGCTCAGATTAGAAAATAGACAACACCATTGAATTTGTGGCGTCAAATTACCAAACAATGACTATCTCCATGCTTCAAACCGACTCTGGCACTCCCAGGCCCTTGAGAAATCTCATCTTATTTTTCGTGCTTGCTCCCTACCTTTAATTCTCTGTAAGGTGTCTCAGTTTTCGTGCCTAGCCATACCGTCGAGCACCCTTCCTCCCGTCCGTGGGTAGACTCAGTTTAAAATGAAAAAGTGGGGCAGACTACACAACATAATCCATTGGCCCAACGATGGTGGATGTCATTGTTAAGGCGTTGTATGGGGGGAGGTCCCGAGGTCGAGCCCGTGGGCCTCCCCTTTTGGGTTATAGTTATAAAAATGCATATATATATGAGTTTAGAACTTCACCAAGTTTGGATCTCTCATTGGGAATTTTCCCACTACCACGTGGCAGCCAACCATTGGGCCATGTTAACCACTTGCACAGTCACTTGCCACATCTGTCTACCATGTCACCATACAGTCTTCCATGTGGTTGTATGAAATTCCATGTAGCACTTTTTCATTGGTCAATGGATTGACTTGAAAATGCCAAAAGCGAGTGACACGTGGCAGCCTCTGTGTTTCCACATCACCATGCTGACATCAGCATGACACATGTCGCCTTCTATGTGTGACACATACATTGTACGAATTCTGACATCATTTGTACTGATGTTGATGTTAGCAATACGAATGTTGATTCATCCCTGCTGACTGGGCTAGGTTGACCAAAACTTTGACCGCAAATATCTCATGATTTGTCACTCTGTTTGACAAGTCATTTACACCATTGGAAATATTGCGATGCGCTCTTTGCGATGATGCCAATTTCACTGAGTTTTGAGGACTTTGAATTTTTTTCCTTTCTCTGTCTGCTGAGGCCATTCTGAGCTTCCTGAGTTTCTTCTACAAATTCTGAGTTGTCCTTAGTCTTCTCTGGATCCTTTTTGGATCACTATTTCATTCACATTCTCATTGTGAGCATTCTCTTAGTAATAGGCTCTATAGAAGGAAGTAATGAGGCCTAGGAAAATGATTCTATAATCCCAAACCCCCGGTGCATTTATTGTATAAATAGAATGTTTTTATAGATCTTAGACTTTATAGTCCCCAACAACAGAGGTGACTATTTTATAAATGAACTGATGGGTTTATTTTGAAATTAAGACCAAGGTTGTTGCCAATAGTAAATAATAAATTCAAGAAATTTATGTTTGTTTCCCCCATTCATCTTTTGTCTCACATGTTTTTGAATAAACCAATGGATATATACTTATCTAACCCATTTGGTTTTCTATCTAATAAATATGGGTTAGAAAGTAGGTTTTCCTCCCTCAGCTCATATTTTTTCATTTTTATTAGTTATTTCCCAAGAAAAACTAGATTATGGTGTTCATTGTTTAGAATAGTGATCCAGGAGGATCCTCATAACCGATCCAATCAAATGGTCTTAAATTTTGTTGAAAATGTCTATATGTTGAACAACTAATCAAGATATTTCCAATGCAATTTGAATGGGTTTGGGGTCAATTAGACACCTTATGTAAAGTTATGGCCTGTTGAAGTTGAAGACAAATAGGTAAAAAGAAGGGTACAATGCTGACAAATGGAACAATCAAAAGGATTCAACGTGGCACTTCACATTAATGCATGGATATTGTTTAAGAAATTGGTTGAGATTCAAATCCCAATTAACTTGGGATAAAGAAATTACGAGGGGGGATATTAAATTGATATAAATATATGCCACCAAACCTTACACTCTAACCAAGACATATGTGGTCCACACATATCATTTATCACATTATTTTAGTATAATTAGAATGCATTATATAGTATATAAACCATTGAAATGCACTAAATGTGGGATAATATCCCCAAGATTATGCAATAATATATGCAATGGATTGGATTCAATGGGATTTGAACCACATCCACTTGTGCAAAAATTAAGAACTTTACCACTAGACCATAAGCTACAAAAGTACTATAAAATGGACAAAATTGAATTTGAATGGTAGCAAGACTGTATGGAGAAAATAGGAAAGATAATATTCTTTATTGTGGGAGGAATCCATTGAGGGTTGAAAGACCAATGCTATTATCTTCCTCGAAGAACATTGATGAATCTTTCATAGATTGGAGGCCATTATTTGATGTAAATAAGACATAATGGTGTATTTTGCATCAATTTTAATGCACTAGTTCCTCTTTTGAAGTGGACCCAGAGACATAGCATAGGTGGGATGAACTCTATTAACAATTTGTTGAGTATTTTCTATTATTATTGTTGTTCCATTCTCATTTTTAGTTATTGTTGTGTCTTTTTTGCCACTTGGGTGAACAAAACAAGGGCACTTACAAGTCTAGTTGGGCCTACTAGACAAGACAAAGATTCATGCATGTGTTAGATAATCCAAGAACATGAAATAAACAAGCAAATAAACTAAATAAAACTAACGAAATAAAACTACGATGCATAAGAAACTTTGAACCAAAATCAATCAACCAAATGACCGAGATTATGCCACCAATAGATAACTATATTAGCTGGCAAAACACCATACAGAAAGGAGGACTTATGGATCCCCTCTTCCCCCTTGGGATGGCTCTTGAGTCCCCTATTTGAGAGCTATTCTTATAATGATAAACAAGAAAGAAAATGGTGAATAAAGTCAAGCCTATTCCCTCAAGAGGTGAGTGGAATAGCTTATTCAAATGTTGCTAGAATGCTCCAAGAAGAAAAGAGGATCCTTGAAGGAGGATTGAGGCAGCATAACAATACCATGAGATTCTTAAATTCTTAGTGCACCCATGGCCTCCATTTATAGCATGTATTTGAGGAAATATCCAACTGGTTCTTAGTGTGGATAAGGGGCCCTTTAGGGAACCCTTAGGTCTTTGACCAGCCCCCCATTAGGATTCAACTTGGATTTGAGGGTCAAATCAAGTTGGGAGTTGGTCCATAAGTGGGTGAGGGGATGACAAGAACCATAAATGCGTCATTCACAGGAGTGTGTGGATTTTCTCATACACAGTCACGCATATGCCACATTGTGCGCTCTACAAGCTTCTTTGGCCCATGCACTATGCGTGGACTTCCTTTAGTGATTCAACACATGTCAATTTTTGTCCAGTTGTATAGTTTTTTCCTCTTGGAAATGCATTTTTGGTGCCACAGGTGAGCTAATAGGTGTTTGGAGATGTTGTATTTCTATAACCATTTGCATGCAATGTTGCAGACATAATTTCAGTGATAACAGATTCCCCCTGATGTGTGAGGTTAGGAGCATACATATAGCTAAAATACATCAATGTTTATTCTACTGAGAGTACCATTGTAAGGAAGAGTGTTGATAAGAACTATAAGAGTGATCCTACCGGAGGGAGAGGGGGAACCGTGAGACCCAAATTTGTCTCTAGGAAGAGAAAATAAAATCTGTATACAAACAAGGCGGCATGCCCCATGCTTGTTTCATGTAACTTAAAAATGTAAGACAATAGCTGAAGTTTGTATGATGATGTATATAATTGTAGCGCCCTCCGGGGTAGTTTGATAATGACAGATGAAAATTATGATGGTGAACATACTCTGAAAAGAGGCAAGGATGCCTGTAAGAAGTGTTGATGACTCGTAGGCATTGATGGCCTTTCAAATTCAGAGGTCTTCGGCTAGTATAAAACAACTGCAATAGTCACATAGTAAGACCCACCATAACATGAGATTTTGTTGAAGTTGAATGTTATGGGGCTCAACGAAATCAAAGAGAAATTATGGTTCTCTCTGTGTCATCCGAGAATCCTCATTGTGAAGGTAATGAGATTCAAGATATTGTCGCCCTTCTGGAAACTGTGTTGATGTCGACAAACAGGGAGATGTGATTACAATAATCAAAGGGCTTCATGAAATCCACTAGATAAGATAAGGAACTGATAGGGAACATGAACAAAGTCAAGATGCGGTGAGAATCAAGACTTCCCTCGGTTGGGGGTATGTTTGAAAGATGATTGGCAACAACCATGAAACTGTATCTAGTGTCATGGGGATGACTAGACATAGGGTTAGATTGTTCCAGAGGCGTGACAAAGTGGACAAAATCAAAGATTAGGGGTACATGGACTGTGGGATACTCGGGGTTTATGGATGATATCAACATGAGTAGAGGATAGTGAATGCCCCAACCAAGGGCAACATAGGTTGATTTGCCAGAAAAAAAAGGTCATCAAGGGTGACAACAAAAAGATAAGTAAATGTTGGAAGCAAAGGATTTTTACAATTACCAAATAAATAAAGAATAATTTGGGATGAGTGTACAGATACAGAAACAGATGCCCAAGAGCAATATGTCTTGGCCTGTGAGGGCGCAAGTTGCATGGAGAACTAGTGGGGATCCCATGGGTGGGTTTCTGTATGAGGTAAAGGAATGGAGGGAAATATGCAGATGGGAAAACAAATGGTGGATGAAATGGAGGGTTAATGATACTGCGGAAGCGTAGTCAAAAATAGAATCATGATGAGGTAGCTTGGGAGTCCATTGGGAAAGATAGCAAAAATGATGAGAAGGAGTATGTGGATGATTCTCGGAAAATGTGTAAGACTATCGAGACTCCCATCCCTAGGGAGTGAAATAAACATGAGTGTCAAAGTGCCAAAGGGGATGATGAATAGGACAACTCATGTGGCGGAGAGTTCTACTAGGTGATAGTACCAAAATACAGTGGAGGTGACAGTATTGCAAAGCCGAATGTAGGGACCCTAAAGGCGAATGTTGGAGGGTGTGACTAGGAGATGCAATTGGTATTCAGAGGGAATGATTACATGCCAGTGGCGATCATATACCTGAAGGGGCTGCGTTGATTAGTGATTACCAAGTACCTGCACACATTAAAACTGAATACTCGACATGAACAATATCTGAAGATAAAGAACATATAACAGTTATATGATAATTTTAAACATGAGCATGCATACCTAGACGTGATGTGAGAAAAATGATCCCCCGGGACAAGTGCAGATGGTGACCCAGGGAATGTGACTGTGTAGGTGGCAGGGCCTTGATCCCATGGCTGAAGATAGATCGGAAAACAAAGACTCTGAGATCTTGTAACTAAGTGTGGAATTTTGGAAAAAGGGACTATATATGGTTGTGGGGCCCACAATTCCACCTCATTTGTACTCGTTTCTATAGTGAATTGATGAGAGGATTTGGAGTAGTTTCTGAGATTATAGGATTTTGAGCCAGCTGATCCATAATTTGTGAGAGTCAGGTTAGTGGTCCTATCCTCCTGCACAATAGTTAGTTTCTGTTTTTTGGGTAGGGGTCATACGGAGGGCCGTACTAGGGTATTGTGTAGGGGTTGGCCCACCAATGAATGGGAGAAGGAAGGATAACCACGTTGATATGTATGGGTATAATTCCCTCTCCCAAACATGATGTGTGGTTGTTATGAATACAACCACGCTTGGGGGTGCGTGGGTGGGAAAAACAGGTGTGCATGTGATGCACGCCTATGAGAATTACAACTACGCATTGTGCGTTGTTGTTTCTCAGATAGCTGCACAATTGTGTATAGAATAGGTGTGCATGAGTGCTCACCTGTGGGTGTGACATTTTTGCATTGATGTGCATATGTTTCTCCTACAATTGTGCATTGATGCACAAATATGTGAATAAAAGGTGCGCACATGTGCACACTTGTGGAGGTGACAACCGCGCACTTGAGGTGAAGTTAAGGGGTTTTTTGAAAACTTGAATTTTTTGAATATTTTTGATAAATGATGATTGTTGACCAAGTGGTTTCTATGTAAATGCAGGTGACCATTTTATCATTCCAGTCCACTGGAGGGAGCGAGACTGGGAGCGCCTCTGGGAGGCGATGAGAGAGGAGTTGGGTGTTCAGAGGAACTTGGCAGCATGTGGGCTGCTCAAGTTCTTCGATTTCCCATTTATACAGTCGCAAGAATACCTTCTCTAGTATTTGATATCGATGTGGAGTACTGATCTGCAGTGCTTCATGGTGAGGGGACAACAACTGACATTCTCAGCTGTTGAGGATGTTTACTTCTTGATGGGGATCCCCTTTCAAGGAAAGGCCCTGCCTGTTGACCCCCAGTTGTTGGGGGATGTGAGACAGATAGACGTAGCTTGACACTACTATATGGGGTCGAACCTGATGTTAGGGTCAATTTTCCGGATTGAGGCAATGGATGAGCTCTTGCACCAGTGCATCATGACTGTGTGGTGAGGATCTATGGATCCTTAGCGACTCAACAAATATATGGAGGTCAACTGAGGATTATAGAGAGGGTCCTTGGTGGGGACGTTTTCACCTCAAGCTTGATGTTTCATGCCAAGATGATGGGGAAAATCCACCAGTGTCGAACCACTGAATCTTGTGAGCTTTCCTTTGGATCTATCCTGGTAGCATGGTTCTTGGATAGGGTGCCTATGTTTCTCCCTAGGGTTTTGTTATCGTCTACAGGGTCGCAAGAGCCATGATTGATGTGGTGGGCTAATCTTTTGGTACGACATGGAGGTGGAGAGGGTGGCCACTATTTTACGGCCATGTTGGCACATGTGTGGTGCCACATGTCACAGGTTATCTTGTGATTCCCATATGGTGGGATGGATTTCCGGCATGACTCGGACATGGTTCTGCCTCCAGGAGAGGTGTGGGACCAAAGCGGTATGTTTGTGTATTTATACTTTTTGATTTGGATAGCGCAGCATATGTTTATATGTATATGGATGCTGACTCTATCTTTGTTTCTATGTTTGCAGATGTGGGGCCGCGAGGTCGGGAGGTGGAGATGGTTGGGGAGCCAGTGCGCTAGGGGCCCGTGAGTCCGTCGCGGGTAGAGACACTTATGGGAGAGAAATGTCAGAGGGATGAGGCTGGTGCAAGTCTAGAAGATGAGGTGAGGGTCAGCCAGAGGCGTAGTTTAGACGATCCAGGTGCAGGGCCATCACATGCGTCGCAGGCAGAGGCTGGTGGGGGCATGGATGATTTCTGATGCCGATTGGAGGTGGTATTGCATGGTGTACCAGAGGGCATGTGGTCCCACATTCAGGATGAGAGAGTCCTGGAGTAGTGTGTGGGTATTCTGGTAGAGTGGCGGACTGTGATCCGCTGGGAAGATGTAGCAGGGGTAGCGATGACTGGTCGACTGCCCCCTGAACCTAGAGGACCCCCAATTGGTGGGGCAACTCCTGCTGATAGAGGAATAGGTGGTGGAGCTCTGGGGTCACCATGAGTGTTGATTGTATCTTTTTGTATTTATATAGGCCTGCAAGCCCATTTTGTACAGGGTTGTTTGACATCCATTTTGTATAGGGTAGGGGGTACCCATTTTGTACCTATAGGGGTGGGGAGAGGCTCACTTGCCTATAGGCGATGTACATGTTGTACTTTTTGTAAACATTTATGACACATTGATTGACATA
>JASDQU010219750.1:17992-35780 GCA_032191745.1 Picea mariana
CTCATGAATAAGAGTTCATGAAAATTTTCAAGCAAGGGAGTATGATGCAAGAGCATCGTACGCAACCAACCAAGCAAGCATAAAGGCGAAAGACAGCTGGAAAATCACAAGCGCACATTTTGAAATGTTTTGAAAAAATTAATGAGCGGATATTAATGTGATAGCTAGGGGAAGCGTACTTACAATTATATCTTAGAGTTGTGAATAGATCTTGAGTGATTGCTCTCATATGTCGAATGTAATAGGCATTTAAGTCTGTTTAATGAAAGTAGGTAGATTTGATTTAATAGATTAGACAGTTTAGAAGTGTAGGAGGGAAAACAGATATAGACACCCTCACCCTTGTATCATTGTAACAGGAACATTATGATCATTCAGATTTCATAAGATGTAGAGCTGTAGCAGAGAACTGTAGAGGAGAACCCATGTATAGGAGCACTTGAGTTAATATATAAATCTTTGACTCAATCTTCATGGTGTTATGACGCTTACTGTTTACATTTGTTAAATGGTATGTTTACAGTTGTTTTATTTTCTCTATTATGCATTTGTTTCAATGTTGTGTCAAGTGTATGATTTCATGTTGAGTGTATGAAGTCTGAGAGAGGAGAAGAATGAGTTTCAATTGTTTCTCTTCCTGATAATTCCTGTAAAGAGTGCAGTGAACATCCGCAAGGTGTGCATTGATGAGGATCTGAGTTTTATCTCAGAAAGCTCAGGAGAGATATCGTTGTTCTCATAACCAGAAGAAGTGTAGGTGAGGCACAGAGTTCTACAAGGTGTGTGCACGCTAGTTGAAGCCTTAGAACTTACCAACTAAGGTGAAGGTTGAAGGACTATTGTTGCAAAGAGTGCACAGGGTCGAAGACTCAAATAACCATAGGTTATTTGAAAGTTGCGCAAGGAGTGCAAGCAGGATTCCTTTTGGAGGCTTGAGTTTGAAAGTGAGAGCTCAGGAGGGATAGAACCTTTGAAGTGTTCAAAGGGAGGCAGATATTGAAATCATCTCACAGAAGTCAATTTCAGGTGGAAGGATCCCAAGTCATTTTGGCCAGAGATCCTTGAAGAAGAGTGAATGAAGGGTGAAATTTCCTCGTGGAAGAAGTGTCGAAATCTCGTGGACTGTTGGATCTCGCAGATCTGTGAAAAGGCTAAGGCTGAGTGTCTTTTAGCATCCAAAAGCTTAGGAGGGTTAGCGACCATTGGATGAGAAGAAACAGGAGCCGTTGATCTCCCTTTGTAGTGGAATTTCGGCATTTTGGTATTTCGGGGTTCGGCATTTTGGCAATTCCGATAACAAGGAGTCGGGGCACTGTGCGTTGAAAACCCCGAAGTCATGAAACGCAATGTCTCTTTGGAGTAGGACTATGTTCATGGAGGAAGCAGTCACATGGACCAAGATTTGGTTAGGGGCTAATCGTCGTTGAGCCCATTTCGGCATTTCAGCATTTTGGGGTCCGGGAAGTAGAGGAGGTTGTGATTTTGGAATCGAGAGTTTCAAACTCCCGGTTCATGGAATCCCGAAAGATCCAGAGCCATCGGATCGAGGAATATCTCAGTTGTAGATCATGTGGGAAGTGAGGCTTCGGGAATTCGGGAATCGGAGTTTCGAAAGGTAAGGAAACTCTTTGCTGTGGATTTTCGCGAGTAGCGAAATCTCGAAGAGTGAAAGGAAAAATTCTCGAAAGGTTGAGGGACAATAATCGTTGGGCCCCAATCGGGTTTCGGGACTCAAGAGGTAGAGTTGCATGGTCAACACAACTCCTGAATACATGAAGAGAGAAACACCGAAAGGTGGGTCCCAAGTATCAATCAGAGGATACGTGCGGCGGAAGTCAAAGGAGTGGTCGAGGTTCGACAAAAATATCGAAAGGTCATTGATCTCACCAAAGGAGAAATTTTGGAATTCAGGGAATCATGAGGGAAGAGGAACGATTGTTGGTTGTTCGCTCAAGTCTCGAAAAACCAAAATTAGTGGGCAACAAGTGGCGTGTGTTCGGTGCATTGAAGGAGTCATCCTTCATTGACCTTTCGGGTTTTGGGGTTTGAAGAGTCAAAAGGCTCGACTCTCTTGCATCGTTGAGTCGCGAATGGAGAAAAGCGTCTCTTGGCTTGGCTGGAGGTCATATCTGGTGGTCGTGTGGAGGTGAAGACTCACACCTGGTGCACGTTGTGCAGGTGGGGTTTTCGTGAAGGACCTGTGGATCAGATTCATGGGGTTCCAGTGAGGGCCCGAAAGAACTATTTCAGTTCAGCGGATTCGCAGAAGATCGATCCTGTGCGGATCTTGGCCCGAGGGTTGGGGGTCTGTGTCATTAATCATTCATCTACTTCTATGATTCTTTCCTCTTTCAGCCTGTGCATGCATGCTGATATAACTACTTTACCCATTTATTCTTGAGATAATAATTAACAGAAAAGTAAAGCATTTATTATCAATCACATAGAACACAAGGTTTACCGTGGTTCACCCCCTCTTGGGGCTATGTCCACAAAAAGCTGTCTTCTCTTCTCTTTTATTTATTCTGCTGCAAAATCTTTTGTTACGCACAATACATCTTCAGTATTACAATCAAAAAGAGGGTAACTACCCTCTAGGAGGATGGCTAAATTACTCTAGGATCCTCAGCCTGTGACCTAACCCTCAAGGTCTAACTTATTCCACTCTACCACAAAAATTATTACAATCAATGGCTTCCCAACCAACTAACTGACCTCGACCTAGACCTCCTAGGCCCTTATTTATACTACTTTATAGGCTTATAGTCATTACAATCTTTGTCAAAAACCCTACCCCTAACATGGTTAGCCCTATCTACATGCGCCCCACATTTATTTTCCTCCTGCATGTTGTTTTTCCTTCTTTTTTTGCATGTTGCTTTCCTGCCACATGTTGTTGTTTTCCTGCTACATGTTTCGCGCTCTCTAAAAATAGGTCTTTCTCTCCAAAAATGGGCATGTTCCCAAAACAGATATTTCTCCCAAAAATAGGCCTGCACCCAAAATAGACTTTCTTCCCATAATATGCCTGCGCCAACAGGCCCCCAGCACTGACATGTGGCTCGTCCCGAGCCACTCATGTGGTGTGCACTCCCTGTACATCCTTTTCCAAGCTGTGAAAATTCTATGCTAGTTCCTTTCCTTTTTCCTTCACCTGCACAGCTTTCTATGTTAGTGCCTTGACCATCTGTGTTGTTATATGTTCTTTTAGTAATGATTCTCTCTCTGAATGTGCCTACGCCATCCTTGTCTTCTCTTCCTCCAGCTGCGCAATTATCTGTGTTGCTTCTTCCTGGAGGGGCTCCAACTAGGCTTGTCTTTCTTGCTTATTGATCTATGTTGTTTTTAACTCTGTCTGCAGGGTATTCATCTCCTGGCTACCCTTCAAGTGCTCGGTAATGCTCATGTTTTTATTTCACTGCTTCAACTCTTGTATGGAAGCATTTATTTTCTCCTCTTGTTGGTCCAATTGTTTGACCTTTTCATCCTCTTCCAAAATGGTCCAAATCTGCGCAGTTCTACGACTTCCCTTTCTTCCCTTTCCATCCCCTCTATCTGGAGTATGGTTTCTTGTTCTCTTTGCTCTCGAACCTCAGGAGGGGTCATAGGATTAATTCTTTCTTTTATCTCCTTGATTTCCTACCTGTATCCCTCAATCATCTGCGAAATGGTATTTATCTTTTCCTATGCACTATTATTTGATGCTTGCACGCTATCTAAAATGTGGTTGTATATTGTTGTTATCCCCTACTCTATCTTGTCAGCACATTATTTTTCCTCCTCCTTCTCCTAGGTCAATTGATCGCAGGTAATCTGTAACATCTCTAACAATCCCCTACCAACCTCCAAGTTAGTGGAATCTGCACGGGATATGGATTGTACTTCCTGCATTATACTAGCCTAGAGTCTGTATAGTGCCTCTGAGGGTATTTGATCCACGATTATCTCAAAATGGTCAATGTCCCCCATGGGTTTCTATGAAATCTCTTGATCAATCTTGACCATTTTTCGTGTGACTCTGAATGTATCCTTGCCTTGCACTACCATCTAAACTGTCTCATCTCCTTCTTTTTGTGCAGGGGGGCGTTGTGTCTTTTCATGTTGCTACGTTGTGGCCTGCGGTACTGCATGAATTTGTAACTGTTGTAGAATTTCATGGAATTCTATGAGTTTTCCCATCATCTCTTCTCTATGTGCTTATGCAATGCAGACCACCACTTCCCCCCTGTCTTGGACCTTGTCTGCCATGAACTCAGCATCATTCTTTGTCAAGGTGATGATTGGGTCCTCCTTGGTGTACTTCATCTTTTTGTGTGTCTCCTCTATGTGCGATGTCTTCCTTTTTTTTTTAGGGTTGCGCACCACTTGTCATTGCTTGTTCCCTTTCCTCACCAACATGAGATGTGTCCCCCTTTTTAGCATCATGTTGAATGTTTGTCCTGGGCACCGTTGTTGTCCTCCTTGATCTCTTTGGCACTTTGTTGCTTCTTGACACCTGAGTGTGCATTGCATCTTTCCTAGTGTTAGCATTTGGGTTGTTTGTCTTTGCTAAAGGACCTACTTCGGCTTTCCACTTAGGTTTGGTTTATTGCGTTGTGGTTGGCCTTTTTGCTAGTTTTTCTATTGGCATCTTCCACTGCGTTGTTCAGTCTTTGATTATCCAATAAAACTCTCCCCTTGTGACGCAATATTGCATCTCCAACCATTGCTTCTTTAGATCCCTTGCGGCCTAGATCCACATGTGGTGCATGGATGCCTTAAACGTGGCTATCCCTTCAGTTTCCTAGACTACTTCCACAGGAATGTGCCACACATTGATTGTGTGTTGTTGTATCTCTTCTAGTAGCATCGCGAACACTGTGTTATTTTCCTGTTGATTTTTATTGTCCTTGGCATGACAAAGGGATTCATATATGGTCGTGTAGCACTTCCCTTTCCTATCCAAAAAGGATGAAAATTTTGGCTCCTACCATCCTACCAAAGTTATGAAGATAATGAGCCAAGAATAATGGAACTCGGTTCCATTATCCTGCGCATCCCTGCAATCGATCAAGAACTAGTTCAGGAGGTATGAACATTACTCCCTTCACGCATTGCGCAGTGACTGTGATGACTCCTAATGGAGCCTCTTATTTTCTACACTTCCTCAGCATCTTGCAAGCCATGAGATTGATGGAAAACCTTTTCACATTATCATTGATATCTCTAAGCACAATGCCCTTGTTTTCTCTGCTGGTACCAAATTGTGCCTTGACTAGCTCGGTGATCTCCTTCTTGCATGCTTTATTGTCCAAGTACTCCTCTGGCTGTGAACCCACTATGGGTAATCCCATAATTTTGGCAATCAACGCCACATCGAGATGTACCAGCCTATCCATCCAAAGGATGTTTCCATGTACGCGGGCTAGCAACTGTTTGACACAAATCCCAACATTTTTGTCGCGCCCGAAGTGCGGTATGTCTAGGAGGTTCATTATCCCAAAGTTGTAGGGCCCTGTTATCCACTGCGCAGGATCCATGATCGGTTTTCCTAGGGGTCCAAGTTCCCTTGTGTTCGCTAGGTAGGCTTCCTTGGCCAAATCTAATAATTTTGTTGCATCGCACACATCGTGATTCGAGTACCTTAGTTTAGGTATTTTTTCGAGCATGTCCTCCACAGTGACCATTGTGTATGGGAGGTAGGGAAGTGTAATGTATGTGGCGTCCTGCGCCTTTCTTTTCTTCCCGATGGCAGTCGGGCCTGCTTCAGTTTTTTTTGTGTCATGTTATTCCCCCTTGGAGTTTGGTTGGTTGGTGATGTCCTCTACCAACACCTCCTCTTCGTCGCGGCCCTGTTTTTGACCCTTGATTTCAATGGGTTTAGCCGGTGTCTCGAGATTAGGGTTTGTAATACCATTTCAAGTCCTGAAACTCTACCCTACTTCCCCTTGTGCTACTATCGATGTTTCCTCCTCAACCCTTGTCGGGTTGAGTGACTCTGTCTCGGAAGCGGTGACATCTTTGAGCTCGACAACGTTCTCAGGCTCCACCATCCTTTCCTTTCTCTGTTGGCCCTATCGAGTATCCTGTATGTACTACCTTGGAGTGCCAAACTTTGGTGGTGTCATGTTATGTCTAAGTTGAATTCACACTCTCTTCTTTGCACAATTATACCTGGGGAACACACTTCTATCTCGCTCTATGTTCAAAAATCACTTAGTGTTGAGCTAATGCTTGCTTTCCACACTTTATAGACCCGGTCATAATTGTTTTTCAATTTTTCCGTGCATTTGCGCTGAATCCATTTTTTCCTTCGCGTTGTCTTTTTATGTTGTCGCAGTAATTTTTGTACGCGACTTTTTCCCACTTTCTTGTTGTTCAACCAACTTCTGCCTCTTTTGTATTTTTCTTCTTTTTCTATTTTTGAATTCCTATTTCTTCTTTTTCTACTTTCTATTTATTTTTATCAGTTTTATTTCCTAATATCTACTATAGTACACTATATACATGGTTTTCTTTCTATGTTGTGACATTTAAGAGTTAGAAGGTCGATTGTCCCTATACAGTTTCAGTCGTCTACCATTGATCATTTCTTTCAGTTTTGTTCCTCCCAAATCCTTTAGCTGCATAGATCTCCCATCTATGACAATATTTACTTCATATGGTCCTAGCCAATGCATTATAAAATTACCAGGGTGTTGAAAAAATTTGTTGTCATAGAGAAGAACTAGGTCTCCCTCCTTAAAGCTCTTATTTTTAATGTGTCTGTCATGCCAGGATTTGTCCCTTACTTTTTGTACTTCTTGGTTAAATCCTGCCAGAATCATGTCCTCTTCCATTTCCATTAGTTGACGTAATCTCTCATGCAATGTGCCTCTTTCTGTCATGTGGGTAATTGTTGTTATGTGCACACTAGGTACTAGAAATTCTAATGGCACCATTGTTTCATGTCCATACATCAATCTGAATAGTGTATGTCCTATCAATTTCTTGCATGTGGTCCTATATACCCATAATACTGCTAGTATTTTCAAGTCACAATCATCCTTGTTAACATTGCAGATCTTAGTCAAAGCATTTTCTAAAATCTTATTAAAATCTTCTACTGTCCCATTTTCCTGAGGATGATATGGTGAACTCTTCTGGTGATAGACTTCAAACTCCTAAGTCATGGCCTTGATGGTATTATTAATAAAATGAGTGCCTTGGTCACTCATCACAATAATGGGACATCCAAAGCTGGTGATCACCTGCTCAATTAAGAAGTTTGTCGATGTCTATGTGTTGCAATCTTTGACTGGTGTTGTTTATGCCCATCTGGTTAAGTATTTGGTCGCAGTAATGATATATCTAGATCATAACCTTCTCATTAGTGGATTTATAGGTCCGACCAAATCTATTTCCCATTTTTCAAATACCTACAGAGTGACTTGTGGTCTTAGGGGCATCTCATCCCTCTTGTTGGGTTTGTCAACCCTTTGACAGACATCATAGTTCTGGAAATATTCCTTGGCATGTTTATGAACTATTGACCACCATAGTCCTATGTGCAATACCTTCTATGCAATATATTTTCCTGCATAGTGTCTTCTAGTTATACTTTCATGAGCTTCTGYTAAAACCCTGGGTCGTTCATGTTCTAATACACACCTTCTCAAAATGTTGTCTGCATCCATCTTGTATAAATGACMTGCAATGAGTTGATAGTCTACAGCTATGACTACCAGGTTTTTCTTATGTGGAGTACTAAACTCTTGTGGTGYAACTCCTGTACTTAAGTATTCAATGATATCAGTGAAGTATTCATCAKCTACMTGTACTGAAAATAATTGTCCATCAGGGAAGTTGTCTTCYAAGTTAATAGGTTTTTCTCCACTGGTTACCCTTGACAGGTGATCAGGTCCTACATTCAGCTTCCCATGTTTGACTATTAATTCAAAATCGAATTCTTGGAATAATAACAGCTATCTACAGATCCCCCCACAACTCTGGCTTGTTGACTAGATATTTGAGGGAACAATGATCTRTGAACATTTTAAAGTGTTTACCCAATAAATAATTTTTGAATTTATGAAGTGCATATACCATGACTAGGCCTTCTCTCTCTTTGGTGTTGTAATTATGCTCAGATTCTGACAACTTCATGCTTGTGAATGCTATAGGATGGTCTAAGTCCCATTCTCTTGGTTGCACCATAATTGCTCCAAGTGCTATTGTTGATGCATCTACATGCACATGAAATGTATTTTCCCAATCTGGAAATACTAATATAGGTGTTGTCAACATATTTTCCTTCAGAGTGTCCAATCCTTGTTGACAGTCGTCATTCCACTAAAATCTGGTGTCCTTCTTTAACAATTTTTCCATTGGTGCAGTAATATGCATACCCCTTTATAAACTTCTTGTAGTAGCATGTATGTCCCAGTGTCGCTCTTAATTGGTGCACTGACTTTGGGGGTGGTAAATTCATAATGATGTAATCTTAGCAAGGTCAACCAGTAAGCCCTATTTTCACACTATATCTCCTAACAATATCCCAAAAGGTGTACCAAAAATTTATTTCTTGATGTTTAGTGATATCTGCCATTGTTTGCATCTTTCCAACATTAGTCTTAAAACTTCTACATGGTCTTTCAAAATACTATACACAGTCCAATAATCCAGATACACTTCTATAAACTGATGTATGAATTCCTTAAAAGAAGCTATGATTGCCCTTGAAAAGATAGTTGGTGCATTCTTCAATCCAAAGGGCATGACTATATATTGGTAGGAGCCCCATTCTGTAGCAAAAATAGTCTTATACCTATCCTCTGGACCTATTTTGATATGATAGTAACCTGAGAATCCATATGTGAATGAATATGCTTCCTGGCCTCCCACATTCTCCAAGACTTCATCTATAAAAGGGGTAGGGAAAGGGTCATGTAAGAAAGCATCATTGATTTTCCTCAAATATACACAAATCCTTATACCCCCTTGCTTCTTTTCCTGGACTACCATGGGACTGATCCATTCAAATTCCTCTATTGGTTCTATAATTCCAGCTTCCAACATTCGGTCAATTTTTGCTTTCACTTTCTTCTTATACACTGGATTCAGTTTGTAAGGTCTATGTCTGATAGGTCTAGCCTCGGTTTTGAGGGGTATATTCATGTCACTTAGCTCCCATGCCATTACTTTCATCTTTGTAAAGGTTGTTTGAAACAAGTCACTATATTCGTGCAGTAACTCAGTTATCCTTTATAATGTTTGCTCATCCCAATAGTCTCCAATACTTTCCATTTTAGGATTGTCATTTGTCCCAATGTTTACTTTATTAACTTTGATTGGTACAAAAAATTCCTTTGACTCCATGGATGGACCTTCCACCTCTCTCTCTCCTTCAATATCGATGATCTGAATGTTGCACGGATCATCTTCATCTGGTACTTCATCCTCGACATGATAACATGAAAGTAACTCTTTGACTATCTGTATGTTCTGTTGTTGATATTTTGTTATGATTTCAACCTATGGTTCATCAAAGAATATCACTCCCCTTATCAGCTTCAGCGATGAACCAATGTTGGGGTTATCATGCTAAATGAGAAGGTTACTAAAAAATTATGTTGTAATCTTGTCCATTCTATAGTTCCTCTGTGCATCTCATGGTCTATGTACCAGTTCCCTGGGATCCCTTCCAATGTATGAATAAAGTGATGAGGTCATTCCTATGGTGGTGTCATCCTCCATTGTGTTCTGCACTTCTCCAAGTGTTCAACTAGCATTCCTCGCCCATCATACTTCTGCATTGTATTGATCCCATGTTCTGTACCAAATCTAATGCACAATAGTCATTTACACTAATACTAGCGTTGAATTATTTATTTTTGTGCACCCCATCATCTTGCAAGTGTTTCCTTAAGTGCAATATCCATGGATAACAACCTCTGATTTTCCAACACTTCCTCCTCATATTTTTTCAATAATTCCTCTAAGTCGTTTAGCCCATGAAAATTGGGAGGTTCTCTTATATATGTGCCAACCCATCTTACTGCACAGTCTATTCTTGCACACCTTCTTGTGGAGACTTCATGTAGTTGTTGATGCCAATTCTCCAAACTTGTGTCTGAGTCTGAAGCACATGATGTAATGCTTCTCTAAATAAGTACCCCATCTACAGTTGGGTTGACATAATCCTCTTCTCGCGCAGTGGTTCTGTACAACTAGTTTATTTCTTCCAGATCCAAACAAGTCACCTCTACAAACCTTTCTCCTTCTAAAGGATCCAATGGTGCAATGACTCTATATTTCCCTGATTCGAAATTTATTTTCCTTGTCTTTAGGTTGATTATAGCATGGTTATCAAATTCCCAATCCAATCCAAGTAATGTTGGGTAAGGTGTTGTGCCATCCACTATTTCTATTACTTCAAAATATGCCATAGTGCGTACTCCATCTAAATCTATTGTCACGCCTTTAAGCCTTCCAATTGGTAACACTTTGAGTTGATTTTATAGTTTCAACTGGACATATGAATAGCCTAATGTGGGTTCTCCCATACACTACCATGTCTTTTTAGGCAAGACATTTACTTCAGAGTCTAAATCCAGTATAATATCTCCCATGTTGAAATCCTCAATGTTGAAATTTAGCCTGAATTCTCTACTTGTCCTTCTTTTTGTATGGAGATGATTGGTTGTTTTCTTCTCTAACTTACCTTATACCTATGTGTTGCATCTTTCTAGCAGATTTTGTAATACCTTAACAGATGATGGATCATTCAATAACTTAACACGGGATTGCAGAAAAGTCTTTATGGTACTTACTTTCTCTAAAGGTTGTCCTTTACTGGTATGGTACATTGAAGATGGCATCTCGTACATTGGTGTGTCATGAGTTTGTTGCGGGATTGATGTAGATGCAACATTCTACTTGAGAAGCTCCTATTTTTCCTCCTTAAATGTTTCATTTTCTTTCCGTGTGTCAAACTGCTTTTGTCACTCAGTATTCTTCATGACCCATTGGTGTTGAGCTGGATCTTGTTTTGTTGCATCAGCTTCTGTCTTGGCTCCTCCTTGAGTGACTATATTAATTTTTTTCCCATCATCCTTGGCTTCTGCAGAAATCCACTAGCCATTATGGTTGTTTTGGTTCCTTTTTTCTTGGATCTTTCCCAAGAGTGTTGGGCAATCTTATGTGTCATGGTCTGTTGCATGATAGTACATACATGTCGCATGTGGAAGTGGAAAAACCCTTGCATAATGTCATGGTTGTTGGCAGTTTTGGCACACTATTGGTCCTTTGCCTCATCCAAATCCTCCTCTGCCTCGTCCTCCACTTATGTATCCACCTCGATCTCATCGTGGTTCGTTGTATTGGGGTACCTAGTTATACTTCGTGGGGTTATATTGTTGTTGTGCGTTATTGTACTATGGATGTGTATTGTTGTACTACGGTTGCGCATTGTTGTATGGTGGTGGCACCTGGTTGAACTGAGGTGCAGCTTGCTCTGTCATCATTTCTTCTTGCACCATGTAAGTGTCTGAAGTTCTTTCTCTCATCAGTTCCAATGTTCTACAATCCTTATCATCATGACCCATTGATTTGCAAAAATTGCAATATGAAATTTTTGGTATTGTCTTAGACTTCTACATCATCGGACAATAATATGGATGATGCCCATGCATCTTATAAATCTCGCATTATGGTCCTCCTGTTGGAAAGGGGTTCGGCACCCCTGTTGTCAAGTACTGCGCAAAAGTTGGACATTCGTTCTTACGATGTCCTTCTATCATGCATAGCGTACACCAAACAGCTTCTCTTTTCTCTTTTCCCTTATTCTAGTTCATTTGAAAGGTCGAATTCTTCAAATCCTCCTTCAGATCCTCTATTGTTGGATTTGTTTGCTGATATTGGTTCTCCTCCAATTGCAAGGCTTCCTGCAGAGCCTCAACCTAAGATTGGAACTTCTGTTGTCTCAAATGATACTTCAAGTATGGTAACAATGAGTTCACAAATAAGTGCCTATGTTGCATGTCAGTAATTGCATATTTCAACTTACCTTTCAGAAGTTTGAACCTCTGATCAATCTTCAAAATAGACTCACATGGTTTCTGTCTGATTTCAATCATTTCATTCATGTATTGGTCTTTCGAGCTTGGCTTCTGAAACTCGTTTACCAGTAGTTTTTTTACGTCTGCGATAGTCTTTGGTACTCCCTGTGGGTTGTTTACATCCAAGCTCGTGTACTAGTCCAACGCGCGGTCTCTTAGTGTGATAGATAATTGCGCAAACTTTGTTTCCTCATCTGTGATCTACTTTTCTTCCCAGATCTTCTCACGGATGAATAAATTATTTTCAGGTCCTTTGATGCCTCTCCCCGAAATTCTCGTAATATGATCGTGGGATCTTGTCCTGCCATTTTGAATTGTGTTGAACTACTTCCTCTGTGTGGTGTAGATAATTGATTGTTACTTCCTAAAATTGCTCCCCCAGTTGATTTTCCTTTAGTAGACCCATTTCATGTTTCTCTTCTTCCGCTAAAATTCAGTTGTCTAAACGTAGGTGTTCATTCGGGTGTATTAGTCGCACATGGGGTTGTAAGTTCCACATTGACGGTGATCTCAATTGGATTTTTATCTTTTGTTCCTGACCCTGGACCTCTTGTTTTCCTTTCATATGTTGCACGCAGAATTTCCTCAATATTCTCCACAAAACAAAGATCCTCTACCTCTTCTTCATCACTCGCCAAGCCCTCTCTGTCAACGATGGCTCTCTTCTTGTTATTCATCATATATTTGTAAAGTATTTCATTGCACATCTTTCCATCCTTTGCCATTATTTGTTTTATCTGGTCCATGGGCTCCTTATTCTTTCCCTTATCCATCTCCATGTCCATATATCAACCTCATGTCAGTGCTTCCCCCCCTTCCCCCATGCACGCAGGGAAGTTTAGTTATCTGATTCCTTGGTCATCACACCTTTGTCAAACAATAAAATCTTGATTGAAGTATACAATGATCTGATGTACCTACCTCTAGTTCCCTTTAGAAACTCCTGCTTTGTCGCAATGTAGGACTTTGTGGTATCTACTACAAATTTGGTGATAAAAACTACAACAATATTGTCTAACCAGAAATCTATTGCGCGTGTGAATTTGTTATTAACTTGTTGTAACTACACGATCTCCACGGGATTCCACTCCAGCTGTATGATCTGATTCGTAGGGTGGTTTTCCTTTAACCTCAATAACCACTCCTGCAACAAATGAGGGAAATCACAGAAAAATACCTCATGCAAGTCACTAACCACGTATTTGTCAAGATATTTTCACGATGTCACCTTATGGTTTATGTTGTCTTGCACAAACTCGAGTTCCTTTGTTCTCAACCTTCTTTCAATCTTCTCTTTCATTGGATTCCATGGCCTGAACATTCCCTTCTATACTTTCATCCTCCACGTTTTTCTTCCACAGGTTCTCGCCACTCAATCATGTGTAGTTCTAGCCAGCAATGGAACCATTTGTTGGTTTTCCTCTTTAACTAACCCAGGTTCTAATATCAACCAAGTTTCCAACAAAACCCTCAAAACTATCGGTCCTCCTGGTAAACCAGAAGGAAACGATGCACACAGGGTGCATAGCGTAGTCTCACCTAAGATAGATTTTATGGGGGATTTCAATACTCAAGTGTTTGCAGTCTAGGAATGAGTGGGGATTGTGTTTAAATTATTTTCCTTATACATCATTATTGTTTAATCATTTATCTACTTCTATGATTCATTCCTCTTTAAACCTATGCATGCATGTTGATATAGCTACTTTACCCATTTATTCTTGAGCTAATGATTAACAGAAAAGTAAAACATTCATTATCAATCGCATAGAACACAAGGTTTACAGTGGTTCACCCCCTCCTAGGGCTACGTCCACAAAGATTTGGCTTATCTTCTCTTTTATTTATCCTGCTGGAAAATATTGCGTAGCACGCAATACATCTTCAGTGTTACAATCAAAATGAGGGTAAGTACCCTCTAGGAGGCTTACTAGATCACACCAAGCTCCTCAGCCTGTGACCTAACCCTCAAGGACTAACTTGTTCCACTCTACCACAAAAATTATTACAATCAATGGCTTCTCAACCAACTAACTCTCAATAATCAATTGACCGACCTCGACCTAGACCTCTAGGTCATTATTTATACTACTTTATAGGCCTATATTTGTTACAATCTTTGTCAAAAAACCTAACCCTAACATGGTTAGGCATGTCTACATGCGCGCCACATTATTTTTCCTCCTACATACTTCTTTTCCTTCTTTTTTTTCATGCTTCTTTCCTGCCACCTGTTGCACGCTCTCTAAAAATAGGTCTTTCCTCCAAAAATGGGCATGTTCCCAAAACAGATCTTTCTCCCAAGATAGGCATGCACCCAAAATAGACTTTCTTCCCATAATAGGCATGCGCCAACAATCACCCACATTTTCCAACACTTCAAAAGGCCCATACCACAAAGCATTGATCTTCTTACTAGGACCATGTAGTCTTTCTTTGTTCAGATACAACCAAACTCTATCTCCCACCTTAAATGTTTCATCAATCATGTGGTGATCATGCCAAGCCTTGTAATTTTCCTATGACTTCTTCAATGTCTCATGTACTTACAAATGAATTTTCCTTATCTTATCAATGAATTTTTCAACCTTCAATGCTTCTCCTATTGTGTCTTCCTTCACTCCTCCTTGTTGTCCATATACAATATCTAAGGATAAATGTCGTTAATACCCAAAACAAGTTTCAAAAAGGGGATTTACTAGTAGAAGTATGGATTTCTCTTTTATAAAAGTGTTGAATATAAACCAAATTTTCACCCCAAGTCCTTGGAAGCTTCTGATTGTAACCCCCCAAAAGTTGAACCAATGTCTCGTTCATGACTTATGTCTACCCATCTGTCCATGGATGGCAATTTGTTGATCTCTTCAAATTGGTGTCAATCTTCTCCCAAAGTGTAGTCCAAAAGGCATTAATAAATATAGTATATCTAACATGATGTTCACTGGTATCCCAAAGTGCAGCCAAACCTTTTCAAAGTATATGTTTATTGCACCTTGTCCATTGATCGTCTTTTTATGAGGCATAAGAATGCACATCTTGCTAAACCTATCAACTACCACAAACATATAATCATGCCCCTTTTAGGGTCTTGGAAAACCACCCATGAAATCCATAGAGATGCTCTCTTAGGGTCTATTAGGAACAGGTAAGGGATGGTATGAACCTTGCTTCCTATCACTGGTCTTGCTAGGACAAAAAAGTATGCAATTGATTCTTTCCTAAGGTCTAATAGGCACAAGTAAGGGATGGTATGAACCTTGTTTTCTATCAATGGGCTTGCTAGTACAACAAAGTATGCATCCTCTAATAAACTAAGCTACATCTTCTTGCATTCTAGACCAAAACACATACTTCTTTAAGTTGGAAACTATCTTCTCAACACCAAAATGCCCTGCAACTTTGGAGGTGTGAACATCTCTGATAAGCTACAATCTTTTACCTTCATAAACATAGAGCTTCTCTAGCTTGTAAATCTACCCATCCTAGAGATAATAGCCAGAGTTATTGTCACCTCCTTCTGCACCCTATGTAAAGTCCTCATCTTTTGTGTATGCCTTTTTGTATGCATCATGGGTGAAAGGCTCCATGTGCATAAGAGTTCCCAAAGTTGTGATCTTGGACAAGGGTGGACTTGAAAGCATGTCTGCCAACTTCTTAGTGTTTCTCTTCTTATATTTGATGATCAAATCAAATTGTTGTAAAAACCCCATCCACTTGTAGTGCCTGGTTTGTTGAAGCTTACTTTGGGCATGTAATGGATGGTGATCAGTGTGGATGATGGTCTATTTTCCCATTAGGGAATGCTTTCATTTCTTAATAGTTTGAACCAGATCATAGAGTTCATTGTCATATGTAGGGTAGTCCATAACTCCACCATGAAACATTTCAAAATGATAGCATATCAACTTATCTCCCTGCATCAAGACCGCTCCCATAGCATTTCCACTTGCATTTGTCTCCACTTTGAAACGCCTATGMAAATTAGGMAATGGAAGAACTAGTGTTAGACCAATTTTTCATTTTATCACATCAAAAGCTTTCTCTCAATTATTTCCCCACTAGAAACCCTTACCACTCATTATGGTATGGAGTGGCACRGCAAAAAAATGATGTTATAAACTTTCATATGTACTATGCTACCCCAACAAAGCTCCTAACATCAATGACATTTGTAGGAGTTGACCATTTGAGGATGGCCTCCATCTTGGCAAGATTTATCTTGAGTTCCCCTCCACCAATCACATACSCTAAATAMACCAATGATTGTTGGGAAAATTCTTATTTCTTAATATTTGTCAATAATTGATGTTTTTTTAGATTCTTTAACACATGCATGAGATGTGAGATATGATCTTCTCAAGTAGATATATAAACCAATATATCATCTAAGTACCCTATTACAAATGAATCTAAGAAGGGACACAATATGACATTCATCAAATGCATAAATGTAGTTGATGCATTACATAAACCAAAAGGCAATACCAACCATTCATACAGACCTTTCCTTGTCTTGAAGGTAGTCTTCTAGGTGTCTTCATCTTTAACTCGTACTTCGTGGTATCTCAATTTGAGATCAAACTTGGTGAAGTATTTGGCATGTTGCAATTGATCTAGAAAGTCATCGATCCTAGGTAGAGAATATCAATTCTAGGGGATGATCTTAATGAAAGCCATGTAGTCGATACACATTCTCCAAGTCCCATCCTTATTGGGCACTATGATGATAGGTGACCCACAGGGTGAGGTGCCTAGTCGAATAACTCCTTGCTCCAATAGTTATTGCAATTGTTTTTTCACGTCATCTACTTCCATGATGGACTATTTGTACAGATTAGTAATTGGCAATAGGGAGTCGGGTAACAATTGTATCTTGTGATCCACTTCCCTCTTAGGTGGTAACCTTTAAGTTCCTAGAACACTTCTTTGAATGCTTGCAAAAGCTCATCCAACTATTGTCTCTTCTCTTTAGTACATCCCTCCAAGGATGTCTCTATTTTTACCAATTCATCTTCTGGTTGATTCTCTCTTAAGAAGAGTAATACAAACTTCATGCTATATCTAATCAATTTCTTGCCTTGGTTAGAACTTACTAAAGAGATCTTAGATTTAACCTTGTKTGTATTGACAATGAAGGACTTCCCATCCTTGATCAAGTGGTACTATTTTTCTCTCCTCATGAAAATTCCATCCCTCGAATACATGTAGGGGCTTCCAAACACTACACCACACACATCAAGCAATACTACATCTACGTCCACTTCATTAATATAGTTTGCACTTATAGAAAATGAGATCTTACATTGCTTAGTGACCTTGAGCTCTACGTCCTTATTTACCCATCCCAATGGATATGGGTGACAATGGTCATGAACTTCCAATACAAATTTGTTGACCAGATCTTTTGCTATGATGTTGGCCTATGAACCAAAATCAAATAGAGCATCCACCTTTGTTATCTTGACCTAGATTTTAATATAGAAGAGTTTAGTCATCTCATTCTCTTCCTTGGGATGGAGGCTACTCAGATTCACCTCTTTATGCATTGTGGTGGAGACAATCTTTTCATCTACATCTGAGCTACTCTCTACTTAGTTGCTTGAATCCATGGCTAGAATGTTCTTCTTGGCATATTTCTTGTGGTTCTTTGGATTCAGTGCTAGATGTAGCTTCTAACACTTGTCTTTGATTTGACCATCAATATTACAATG